>JAJIYU010000415.1:0-52778 GCA_030144865.1 Tinospora cordifolia
TGTCTTGTTTTATGGAAAGTTGTATTCTTGAAATTACTCTAAGACATGAGATATTGAAAAGTAAAATGTCAAGTGTGTGTCACTTGTAAAGTAACACCGGCCTAACCCGCCAATTAGTTAAGTCCACCGTCAAAATAATGGTGGTTAGGTCCAACACTCAAAGAACGTATATGTGGGGGTTGGGGTGTTACACAGGTCCTTTGGTTCCTCTCGATAATCCAGAATCTCAGGTGCTGGCATTGGCTATTTTATGGGAATCTATTCGTGCACCTGCGACTTTAGTGTTGCCTGTGGTATCATTCAAGCTAGCGTCCTCTCTATTTGTTCCATCACTCTTTTGGTGACTTCATTCATCATATGCTCCATCCTAGCCTCAGCCATGTCATTTTGCGCTTCCTGAGAGTTGGTGACGTCAGATGTAGCATCTCTTGTTGCGTATCTCCTAGGTCCGACCATTATCTACACATTAACGTCGATTTAGTATTCGTTTCTGCCATTTTTGTTTAATGTGTTCTATCATGACTTTAGATTTATGTCTCTATGTTCTCGATCTATTTAGTGGCCTAATAATTTATTCTCCTAAGTCACTTTTGTTTTTTTTGGGTACAGGATTTGGTTTCATACAAGCAGTAAGATCATCATGCATTCAATCATTCAAGAAATTCATGCTAGCATAGTAAAATTTTAAGCTTCTGCCTATGCCTCCAGGTTTGTGTGTCCCATACCAACCTTGCCCTTTGACATAGACTACCACCCAAAGATTTCACTACACCCAATCAATTTCACAAATTCTCGATTTCTAAGGCGTCTCAAGCCCCACTATACTTGACTGTACCACACCAGCCAAGCATAGAGAAATGAGTTTGTCCAAAGCCACCGATCATTCACCAAACATGGTTCGTTATTCTCCGAGTTCAGGATTCTTCAGTACCCCCGAATTCTTATCGTCCCATACCACATAGAACCCAAGGATACGAGATCCTCTGGATCTCATGTCCTGACCAAACAAGTGTTCATTTTTCACACATTTCCAATCTCTAACTTATGCCCTAAAAGTTTATTCATGATTTACTATGCCACCCTTGGCAAACCTCAAGTCTCTACTTAAGGTCTTTTTCCTAGACCTAAGTTCTCAATTCCTAGTTGAAAGGTCCTTATATCGAACCTACAATCTTCCATGATGCCACCCTTGGCATCTCCCTTCAACTATAGTAAATTCATTGCCCTTAGTTTCCCTCTCCTGGTTTTCTTGTAGGAAAATAATTGCATTTTCCAACTCTGACTACTTGTATGAGCTGGTGGGACGACCTCCAGATCAGACAATGAGACCGAAATCTGCTTAGCAACCGTGCTTTCTAGAACAGGATAACACATCTCTCTTTTAATGTTTAGCTTTACTCGAGACAAGGCTTACCCACTATCAGCTCAACTCGTAATCTTTGTATCCAAACAAAACCATTGAAAACATATATCTCTTTTCAAAAAATAATTTTTCAAAATTATTTTAGTTTTCAAAACAAGAGGTAGGGCTTCTAAATTAAATAAATAAGTAGTTTTACCAGACTAATCAATGTCTTTAATTCTTGCCCAAGGCATCTAAAGCTTAGGCTCTGATACCACCTTTGTAACACCCCGCCTCCCAAACCCAATCGTCCCCGTCATCCGATGGTATAATTTTCTTCAATCAATAATCTTGGGCCGCTCAGGAGGCAAGCATGTGCCACGCTATCCTTTTTCCTTTCTAAAAGACTTCCTATATACATTAGTCTATATACAAAAATATTTTATGGCCTCATAAATAATAATCTTTATTTATTTATTCTAGATTCTTAGTACATGAACT
Organism: Tinospora cordifolia; assembly: GCA_030144865.1. Taxonomy (NCBI): domain Eukaryota; kingdom Viridiplantae; phylum Streptophyta; class Magnoliopsida; order Ranunculales; family Menispermaceae; genus Tinospora; species Tinospora cordifolia. Next base: position 1,844 of record JAJIYU010000415.1, read on the forward strand.
GTTACAGTGGAAAAATAAATTCAAAACTGAAATAAATAAATTAACTTAAGCCCACTTGCCTTACAATGAAATAAATAAAAAGAATTCCTAATAATTAGTCTTCCACGTAGACTGATAAATTAATTTCCTGAAATGTGAAAATGAGGGGGTGAGCTAAAAAGCCCACTGAATCATTACATCTATTTAATTCATTATTCCAACCATATAACACAAGCATATCAAACACTTTCTAGAATTTAATTGATTCAAATAACATATTATTTCAGTTGTAATTTAGACCGAATGAAGATGACCTATGTGCTCCAGATCTAGGGAGAGAGATCAAACTGGAAACTCAAACCCTTCTCTATGAAGTGGGATCATTCGTGAAACCCAGTCCACTCTAATGTCAATCCTAACAACCAGTTCAAAAATCCAATTCTGCATGGAACACAAAACGTCTGTCCCCGTGCCGATACGTGGTTGAAATCTCATTTAATCTTATTCTTGTGTGTAAGAGCAAAATAAATAAATATTTCAACAGTATCTAAGCACTTCCAACAGTATAACACTATTAACAATCACATTAATGAAACAAGAACTTTCAATTTCTGATGTAGAAGATCGTACAAGACGCAACTACAAAGCATACTCTCTCAGTCATGAGCAATATAATAATGCATAATTAATTCTTCAACAGTATTCAAACACTCCAACAATATAACATAAATGAGTTAATGACTTTCGATTTCTGATGTAGAAAATCATACAAGACGCAACTATAGAACATACTCTCTTGGTCATAAGCAATATAATAATTTAATAAAATTAGACTAATCACACAAGCGAGCATTATTTCAATCAGAATAATAAATTAAAAGAAAGGAAAAAATTTTACCACGAGATCGCTTCTTAAATCTGTATAGCACTTCGTTGCTACTACCTCGCAAGCTATTTAGAATAGCTCAAGAAAAGAAAAAGGGACAGAGGGTGCCAAGAAGGAGGCAGAGAGAGAGCAAGTAGAATTTCAACTTTTGTTCTGGGATGAATAAAATGGGTAGGGTAGGGGGGTTTATATAGAGTCTATGAGGGTCAGATCCATCATTTTTCGCCTTCCAAATCAAGAAAATTTTCATTTTTTTTAGTTGGGGGCTATTAGGGTTTGGGTTTTGATTTTTAGAATTTTTTCTATTTTTTTGAGATTTTTCAGATTTCTTTCGATTTTTTTTTGTTTTTTGTTCTTTAAATTTTTTCTTAAATCGGTGCACAGCGAATTCGACAAATTCACTATGTGCCGTGCACATGAGCCTTAGGCCCATGTGCCTCCTTTCTTTTTTTTTAACTTATATTTATAAGTTTATATATATCTCATTTAATCTTATTCTTGTGTGTGTGTGTGTATGTGTGTGTGTATGCACCAATTAATAAATTGTCATACATATATAGGCACAAATGTATGTGTCTATACCAATTAAATCGCATTCATATATACAAAATAATTTGAGGTATTACAAGTACCATCCGAGGAAAGCCAATGTAGCGGTTGAGGCGCTGAATAGTGTACGGACCAAAACTGCTTGTGTGGCTAGACATATGTCTCAAGAGTGGAGGATGATTGATTATGTGACAGTGATGAGTATCCACGAGACTTCGACCAAGACCCGAGTCAATGCACAGATGAGAGCCCAGCTAGTGCTGCTTACGGAGATCATAGAGGTACAACCTCATGATGTTGATTATGTGATGAATTGGAGTAGGCTGAGTCAATTGTATATTTGCGAGATTGTGAGATTACATGGGGTCTAAGTGTCCATTATGTCTGATAGAGATACTCGATTTATGTCCCATTTTTGGCAGAGCTTGTAAAATCAGCTAGGGACTAGCATAAACTTGAGCACCGCCTTCCATCCACAAACTGATGGTCAGTCTAAGTGCCCATTATGTTCTGTGCATGTGTTCTTGATTTCGATGGTAGCTGGGAGGATCATTTAACATTGTGTGAATTTTCATATAATAATAGCTGCCAGGTGAGTATCAACATGGCACCATTTAAAGCATTATATGGTCGACCTTGCTGATCGCCGGCTTGTTGGGTCGAGGTTGGTGATATAGTAGTGTTTGGCCCTAGTTTTGTACAAGAGTAAAATGAGAAAATTTAGCAGATCTACCAGAACATGAAAGCAACTTAAGATCGACAGAAGAGTTATGAGGATAACCGAAAGAAGATCCTTATATTTGATGTAGGTGATCATGTACTCCTTCAGATTTTTCCTTGAAAGGGGCAAACTTGGTTTGGCATTTCAGGGAAACTCGCCACGAGATATATTGGACTTTTTGAGATTCTCGAGAGAATAGGTCTTGTTGCATACAGATTGTCATTACCACGTGAGTTAGCGGGAGTACACATATGTTTTATGTGTTAATGTTTAGGAAGTACTACCCTAATCCCTCGCACGTGATTAATTGGAGACATGTAGAGTTGCGAGAGAATTGTACTTATAATGAGGCTTCAGTAATTATCATTGATCGAGCCACAAAGAAACTGCGCAAAAAGGAAATACCATTGGTACATGTACATTAGCAGTTTCATTATGCCAAACAAGACACATGGGAGCGAGATGACTATATGACGAGTCGCTTCCCAGAGATTATAAGAGTTGCTTCTTGATCTTTTGTTATCTTAGTAAATTTCGAGGACGAATTGTTTCAAGGGGGGAGATTGTAATAACCTGTATTTTTAGACATTGAGTCGACGGGTTCAACCTGTAATTTCTTGTATGAATTAATGAATTATACATGAAAATACATGATTTTATGAAAATTGTATAAATTAATCTGTGTTGTGTATTAAATGAACATATGTGATTATGGCAATGGTATTGATTAATAAGTGTATTAAATAAAAAATAAAATAAATAAATAATGATAATAATTATTAGTGGGAGCTAAGTGGGAAAAAATGAAATGAATTAATGCAATATAATAATTCTTACATACATATAAAAATATCCATATATACATACACATACATACATACATACATACATACATACATATAGATATATGGGATAATCATGGTTGCTTTGTTGGTTAATGAAAAGATAATCATGGTTGTTTTGTTGGGTAATGAAAAGAAATAAAGAAATAAAGATAATGAGCAAATTATGAGCCAGAGATAAGGAGGAATTAATGTTAATCTTGACATTAATTGAGGTGGGGCCCACCTCAAGCCAAACAAAAAAATCAACACTATAAATAGTCTTGCCATTCTTCATTTCATGCTCACAATTTCTATCTGGGAAAGGAAATAATGCATAACATAGGAAATAATTAAAATTTTTTATTTATTGTATTGAACTGCCAAAATTATGAAAAAGGGTTAATATTGTGTACCAAAAGTAGGACATGTGTTGACAATATAGATTTTTGGTATTTTGGGTTAATAAACCAAATCCATAAATAGACCACAATTGACCAAAACAATACTTTGATTGAACAAGAACTATAAAGTTAAATTTGAGCCAAGTCTTTTGCAAATATTAAGAAACTACATTGATCATGCAGGATCAGACGTCAACGGGGCGTGACCAGTCACTAGATGAGCACCAGAAACTGAGCATCCTTGTGAGTAGTGTTTTCTAATTTATCACTTGTTATTTTGTTCATAAATAAAATGTTATTACATATTGCAATACATTTACAATCTTTAAATGTGTTTTTAAATGACATGTGTATCAAATCTCGAGGTCTATGTGCGAATTAGGATATTGGATGTAGTAGAGCATTGAGGACCAGAAGTAGTCATACCTAGGGGTACATTCTATGCGAGTCTATCAATTGGCTCCCTTATTGAGGATCTGAGGTCGTTGTTAGTTGCACAGTAGGTTAACATTAGTGTTAGTGATTTATTGCATTTTACAGGAAATAAAAGGAGAATTAGGCGAAGTTTTGCATAATTAGTAGCATGAGCATGTAGGTTAGGGACTTGCATTTTTTTATTGCATTATAAGCTTTATTTTCAAGATTTAAAGTTTTTCTATGGAAAATGATGTCTGGGGAAGGACATCTAGTGTATTGCAGGTTCAGGGTGAAGCCGAAGGAGAAAGTGCATCACATAAAGGCAAAAAGAAGATGAAACCATGAAGAAAGAATCAAATAACTGCAGCCGAATAATCGACGATCGAGGTAACTGAAGGAAAATAAAACAATGTCAGAGCTCACTGGTGACCACGGTCGGTCAATCAGTGACCGCGGTCGGTCAATCAGTGACCGCGGTCGGTCAATCAGTGACCGCGATAACTAGAATGGGAATCGTGGATAGAAACAGTGAACTGCGGTGCACAGACGAGGGAATCCAGGTTTTCATTGGAGAACAATACTGACCGCAGTAATTGACCATGGTCACACGATCAATTGTCGGGGTTCTTGTATGTTTAGGGTTTTTTTAGTGCAGGACTATATATAGGAGAAGTAATTAGAGCCAAGAGAGACCTAATTTGGAAAATTTGGATTGTGACGGCTGAGAAAGGCAAAAACCAGTGTTTCAAGAAGGGATTGAAGATTTTTTTCAAGTTTTGAGTATGATTAACTTTCTTCATTATTGTTTAATGTTTTCTATTAGTTTCATGTCAAGATAATTAGTTTTCTTTGTCTAGGATGTGATGACCAATGTATAAACTGTGATCTCTTGTTGATGTTATTGATTTAGAAACACAATTCTATGTTGTGTATGCTTAATGCTTTGTGTTTACTGGCCATAGACATGATGAGCTTAAAGCATTAGACTAACTCGAAAGAGAGGTCTAATGGGTGGTTATCGCAGTATAAATTTAGAATAGTTGATTGACCGGAGGGTTATTAACTTATCTAGGGAGTTGCACAGGACTTTTGATTACACAACATTAGGTTGTTAATTAAGCACCTTGGGAGAAGGCATTATAAGACAACTCTAATAGATATTGAAGCACCTCAGGAGAGGGTTTCAATTACAGGTGCTAGAACTCATAGGGTAGAAATTTCATGATCTAAAACGAGAATCACAGGTTATACAGTGGCATTCACTATCCTAGACAACCATTTTATAAAGTTTTCTAAAATAAAGTTTAATCACTTTCAATAGGTTAGATTTTTATTCAGAAATTGATACACTCACTTAATTATAGCCTTGATAAAATGAAAATCAGCATTAAATTGGGATTTAAGGTATTTTATTAAACCCATTTCCATTAGGACGATATCCAGTCTCACCGGTTAATACTAGTGCGAACCTGTACACTTGCAGGGTAAGCTACGAGTTTTTGGCGTCGTTGCCAGGGATAATACGATGTTAAATATCTTAAAACTAGTTGAACTTGGTTTAGTCTTAGTCAAGGCAATTTTATTTGTAATTTTTACCTTTAATTTTGTTTTTCTTTAGATTTATTAAGGATCATTGAATACACTTGATCTTGTGTGTGTTTTCAGTGTTTCAGGCTTGCATGAATAAATGTCCTTGTGATCCTTACGATCCAGATTTGCTGAAAACAATTCATCAGATTCGGTTGGAAACTCAAGGAAGAATACCAACTATGGCCGATAGTGGATGTTCTGGTGTGGGGAACAATAGAGAAGCATAGCATAGAGAAGCACCATTGAGAGACTTCTTCAAACTGGTGTTGAACAACAATTACTCGGGCATAGCAAGAACACCGATAAATGCAAATAACTTCGAGCTAAACCTTCTTTGATTACCATGGTGCAGCAACAACAGTTTGGAGGCTCAACTATTGAAGACCCTATGGCTCATCTTAATTCGTTCATGGAGATTTGCGATACTATCAAGATGAATGGGGTAACTGAAGACTAGCTTAAGCTGAGGTTTTTTCCTTTCTCCTTAAAAGATAAAACCATAAGTTGGTTGCAAACTTTGCTTCCCAGAAGTATTACGACATGGGAAGAAATGGGCTAGAAATTTCTGTAAAAATATTTCACACTAGCTAAAGTGCATCAATTGCAGGGTGAAATCAGCTCCTTTAAGCAATCCGAATTTGACTCACTGTATGAAGCTTGGGAAAGGTTCAAAGATCTATTGAGGCATTGTCCGCAACATGGATACCTCCCTTGGCTCTAGATTCAAATCGTTTATAATGGACTTACACCACCAACCAGGGCTTTAATAGATTTAATAGCTGGAGGTTCATTGATGGGAAAGTCCACCACGAATGCCACTCAACTGATTGAAGACATGGCAGCTAATGCGTATGGCCATGGTATTGAAAGAGGAACAGCAAAAAGAGTGGGAATTCAGGAAGTGGACAAAATTAGTGTTTTGCATGCTCAAGTTGTTGCTATGAGTCATAGATTGAATTTAATAGAAGAGAAGAGTAGTAGTGGACAATTTCAAAATCAGCAAACTCAACAGGTGCAGTCCATTGCTAAAGCTAACAAGACGTCCTATCATGGAAAAGCTTCCATTGATGAAATGATGAACATGCACACAAGATTCTTTAAGGAGTTAACTGGAAGGGTAGATCAAAATGACACTAGAGTTTCTGGCATTGAACTTCAAATTGAAAATATGAATGCCACAGTTAAAAGTTTAGAAACTCAAGTGAGACAGTTGGCGCAGATAGTGTCAAACCAGCAGCGGAGTTCATTTCCAAGTGACCCTCAAGTAAATCCAAAAGAAAGCTATTAAGTGGGGATTACTAGGAGTGGCAAAGAAGTAGCAAGCCCACCATATCCAAATATGCCATCCGTTGAAGCTGAAGAAGTTGTTAGCTATGAGATCAATTTTCCAAAGCAACCAGCGATTCAACATGAAGAACCTTCAACATCAAAAGGGAAAGCTAAGGAAAATTTCATTTAAGAGGGTAAGGCCTTTGAGTCTCCACCATTGCCATTCCCTCAAAGGTTCCAAAAAAAGATGTTGGATGAACAATTTGCTAAATTTCTAAAAATGTTCAAGAAGATTCATATAAACATTCCATTTACAGAAGCTTTGCAGCAAATGCCTAACTATGCAAAGTTTATGAAGGAGATTATGTCTAAGAAGAGGAAGTTAAAAGATTTTGAAACGGTAAAACTTACTAAAGAGTATAGTACCATCCTACAAAAGAAACTTCCTCAAAAATTGAAAGATACGAACAATTTTACCATACCATGCAACATAGGTTCTGAAATCTTTGAGAAGGCATTTGTGACCTTGGGGCAAACATTAATCTGATGCCTTTGTCAGTATGCAAGAGGTTGGGAATGTCAGAAATCAAGCCAACCACAATCACCCTTCAACTAGCAGACAGATCCTTAACATATCCAAAGGGTGTCATTGAGGATGTGTTAGTTAAGGTGGATAAGTTCATATTTCTAGTGGACTTTGTAGTTTTAGACATGGAAGAAGATTGTGAAATACCACTCATCCTTAGGAGACCATTCTTGGCTTCAGGGCATGCACTCATAGATGTCCACAAAGGAGAGTTAACCTTGAGAGTTAATGAAGAAAAAGTTGTTTTTAATCTCTACAAAACAATGAACTACCCAAATGATTTGCATGAATGCAAAAGGGTAAAAATTCTAAACTCTTACATTGTTGAAGTGGTCGATGAATTGAGTTCTCAAGATGATTTGGTGGGATGTATCTCTCATTCATTGTCCTTTCCCCAATCTATGATCGAGAATGAGAAGCTAATTGTGTTAGCTTTAGAAGCATGCAAACCAGAGCCTAATAATTTAGAAGCAACATTATCTGAAGCCCATCGATTCGAAGGTGCGCAAGAAACTCTTAGGGCAATTGATCTGAAACCGCTTCCAAAATATTTGAAATATGCTTATTTGGATTCAGCACAATCATTTCCAGTTATTATCTCTTCTTCATTAACCCCTGCTCAAGAAGAGAAGTTGTTAAAAGTGCTGAAAGACGACAAAGCCACTATAGGATGGACCATCGAAGATATCAAAGGGATAAGTCCAGCCATCTGTATGCAAAAGATCTTAATGGAGGATTCACATAAACCTACAGTGGAGCACCAACGAAGACTCAACCCTAACATGAAGGATGTGGTGAAGAAGGAAGTGATGAAATGGTTAAATGCAAGAATTATTTATGCAATATCAAATTCATCATGGGTTAGCCCCATTCATGTTGTACCAAGAAAGGAGGTATGATGGTTGTCACAAATGATAAAGGAATAACAATTGCTTCAAGGACAACAACAGGATGGTGTGTGTGCATAGACTATCGAAAGCTAAAAATAGCTACCCGCAAAGATCACTTACCTTTGCCCTTTGTGGATCAAATGTTGGATTGGATTGCTGGATATGATTTTTATTGTTTCTTAGATGGATACTCAGGGTACATCAGATAGTCACTGTACCAGAGGATCTAGAGAAGACAACCTTCACTTGCCCTTATGAAACTTATGCATTTAGAATGATGCCTTTTGGTTTGTATAATGCACCAGCTACCTTTTAGAGATGTATGATGGCAATTTTTGCATATATGATTGAAAACATCATGGAGGTCTTTATGGATGATTTTTCTATGTTTGGTCCAACATTTGATGAATGTCTATTTAATCAGGAAAGAGTCATTTCTCATTGTAAAGAAAAAAAACTGGTTCTTAACTATGAAAAGTGTCATCTCATGGTTCGCGAAGGTATTGTTTTGGGCCACAAAGTTTCTGTTAATGGTCTTGAAGTGGATAGGGCAAAGATTCAAGCCATTGAAAAGCTGGTACCCTCAACGACGATATGAGAGGTGAGAAGCTTCTTGGGGTATACTGGTTCTTATCGAAGATTCATCAAGAACTTCTCCCAAATCACTCAACCGTTGTGTAATTTGCTTGAAAAGGAAGTCGAGTTTAATTTCATAGTTAAGTGTGTTGAAGCCTTCAATACACTTAAAAGAGCTTTAACGTCTACTCTTATCATGTCTACACAACTTGGGGGGAGACGTTTGAGATCATGTGCGATGCTAGTGACTATGCGATTGGAACTATTTTAGGAGAAAGACGTGATAAAATGTTCAGAGCTATATACTATGCAAGCAAAACATTGGATGATGCTCAAAGGAACTATACTACCACTGAAAAAGAGTTGTTGGTTGTTGTTTTTGCATGTGACAAGTTCAGGTCGTACATTGTGGGATCACATGTCAAGGTCTTCACTGATCACGTAGCTATTCGCCAGCTTTTTGCAGAGAATGATGTAAAACCCAAATTGATAAGATGGATCTTATTGCTGCAAGAGTTTGATATAAAGGTGATAGACAAAAAGGGTACTAAGAACATGGTAGCAGATTACTTATCTCGCTTGACCAATGAGGCAAATCCAGATCCAACGAGCATAGTAGAAGTTTTTCCTAATGAACACCTCTTAATTGTCAATAACAGCAGGCCATGGTATGTAGATTTTGCCAACTATAAAGCCAAGGGCGCTACTCCACTAGATTTATCTCAAAGTCGCCTAAAGCCCTTCATGCACGAAAGCAAGTTTTATTTATGGGATGATCCTTTTCTTTACTGGAGATGTGCTGACAAAGTGATCCGTTATTACATCCCAGAATCCGACTTTAACAAAATCCTTCATGATTGTCATGTTTCACCCTACATTGGCCATTACAGCCATCAACGTATAGCAAGGCATGGATTTTATTGGCCAAGCATGCTAAAAGATGCCTATCAATTCGTGAAAACATGTGAAATATGTCAGAAACAAGGAAACATCTCTAGAAAAAATGAGATGCCTCTCACTTCTTTTGTAGAGGTTGAATTGTTTGATGTTTGGGGCATAGACTTCATGGGACCTTTTCCACCTTTAGATGGCAAATAATATATATTGCTTGCTATTAATTATGTCTCTAAATGGGTTGAGGCAGTGGCTACATCGAAGAATGATGCTAGAGTTGTGTTGAAGTTTCTCTCTCATAACATTTTTCCCATTTTGGCCCTCCTAGAGCAATTGTGAGTGATGAAGGTATACACTTCTGCAATAAAATTTTCAATAACCTTCTCACTAAGTACAGCGTGCGACACAAGGTTGCATTACCTTATCATCCATAGACTAACGAGCAAGTTGAAGTGTCTAACCGAGAAATCAAATCAATATTACAGAAGACGGTTGGAACAAACCGTAAGGTTGGCCTCTAAAATTGGATGATGCATTGTGGGCATACAAGACAACATTTAAAACACCCATTGGCATGTTTCCATATCAGTTATTGTATGGAAAGTCCTGTCACCTACCTTGTGAATTAGAACATAGAGCTTATTGGGCCATCAAGAATTTGAATGTTGATGCAAAGGCTTGTGGAGAAACCGTTTGCTGCAACTTGTTGAACTCAAGGAGTTTCACCGGGATGCCTTTGAGAGCAACACCATTTACAGAGAAAGAACAAAGAAATGGCATGATCAACTCATTGAGAAAAAGAAGTTTAAACCTAGTCAACAAATGTTGCTATTTAACTCAAGACTCTGGTTATTTTCAGGCAAACTTAAGTCTCGATGGTCGAGACCTTTCCTAGTTACTCAAGTCTTCCCATATGGTGCAGTGGAAGTGCAAAGCTTGATGGATAGCCACAAATTCAAAGTGAATGGTCAGAGATTGAAGAATTCTATGGGGGGCCAAAGCAGACTATTCGAATGGCAGTACTTAAAGACTAAAATGTCGTATCCTCATCGAGCTAACGACGTTAAACATAGCGCTGAGTGGGAGGCCACCCACTATTGAATTAGATTTTTCGAGTGTGTTTTTTATTGTTTTCATGTGTTGAGTTCTATTTTCCTAGATTTAATTGAAGTGATGGGTTCCAAATAGTTTAGGATTGAAAAAAGGGGTAGCATCAAACTGGTTACCGCAGTCCACAGAATAACTGATTCTGTGTATCGCGGTCAATAGAGAGCACCATAATGCATCTTGTTCAGTTATCGCGATTCACAGAACACTTTGTTCTGTGTACCACGACACGATCTATGCAACTTCATGTACCGCAATCACCAGAAGCATATGCTTCTGTGTACCACGATCACCAGAATGATCACTTCTGCACGTTCCATGTACCACCGTCCAAAAAATTTGAGCATCCCTTTGGACCGCGGTAGGCAGAAACCAAGAGTTGGATCGTTTCAAAATTTCATACATGGACCGCAATGACTGCGATCCATGTGTCTTTTTAATTCAGATCATAGTCATTTTGCTTCATTCTGCTCCGAAATTTCTTAGGTCTCTCTATGGCTTTTTGTTTCCCCTCCAAATTCAAGGTTTCTTCTCCCTCTCCAACAACAATGTAAGTGTTTTTACTTTAGTTTTCATTACTCCTTTGCTTTATTTTCATCTCTAGATGGGTTTTAGGAGTTGAATCTCATCTTTCTTACTTGAAATGGTTTGGCTTTGCTCAAAACTCTTCAACTTCCCTCCTTTTCCATCAATGTGTGAATGATTGTTGATATATTGGGGGCAAAAGCTTGCACAAATCATTGTTTATGAGCATTTTAGGCTATTGTCTCTTTTGTTTCAATGCAATGAAGCATGTTTCATAGTCATTTTGCTTGAATATAGTGGCATTGGAATAAGTTCATTGCAAAGTTTGCCTTTTGCTTACCTTGCTAAACATTTTTGATGTTGTGGATGATTGACTTGTGGACTAATGTAGTTTAACTTGTGCAGAATAATTTTTGTATTTAGTTTCAACGATCAAATTATTGTATGAATTTCATTGTTTTCCTTCCCAACTATTGCTACTGATACAGGCCTCTAAGAATGAAACACCCCGCCTCTAAGGGGAAGTAGTCGGCGCCGCCTCTGCCGCCTAGAAACCGCAACTGTTTTCGAATGGCTGCTGCAAAGCAGCGATTCAACTTTGTCTGCCCTAATCGCCATCTTATTCCTTAGCGGGGAATCATGCTCATGCAAGAGGAGTGCAGCATTGGCATTGATTCAGTGGTGGCTGCTCGGCACTGGGAGTGGCTTATTCAGGCACCTTCTACTATAGTGATTCCAGTGGTACAAGAATTCTACGCCAATGCTCTGGATAGGGAAGGTACAACAATATGGGTCCGTAGGAAATGGGTTCAATTCAATGCAGCAGTCATCAATAAAGTTTATGGCTTCCCGTTGACTCACCGAATGAGTATTACAACATTCTTCCTAGATTTGATCCAGACGAGGTGCTGCAGACCTTATGTATTGACGGGACCTCGTGAATTTGTTACAACAACCGGGTATTTGCAAATCACCTACAAGTCTAGGATGATTGAGATACTGAGAGATGAGAGGGTGAAGTTAAAGAAGAATGGTTGATAAGCTGAAAATCTAGACAACTTGAATGGCCTTAGGGATGTGTTAATGAATCATACTGCAAGAATGGAAGATAGAGGTCACAATGATGAGTGAAAAAATAAATAAATGTATTTTTATGGCATGGGTAAGCTCCTTAAATTAGAATCGTTGTTCGAAGATGAACAACAATCTAAGTTTGGGGGTATTTGTTAGTTGCACAGTAGGTTAACATTAGTGTAGGTGATTTATTGCATTTTACAAGAAATAAAAGGAAAATTGGGTGAAGTTTTGCATAATTAGTAGCATGAGCATGTAGGTTAGGGACTTGCATTGTTTTATTACATTATAAGCTTTGTTTTCAAGATTTAAAGCTTTTATATGAGAAAATGATGTCTGGGGAAGGAAATCTAGTGTATTGCAATTTCAGGGTGAAGCCAAAGGATAAAGTGCATCACATAAAGGCAAAAAAGAAGAAGAAACCATGAAGAAAGAATCAAATAACCACAGTCGAATAATCGCCGATCGAGGTAATCGAAGGAAAACAAAACAATGTCAGAGCTCACTGGTGACCGCAGTCGGTCAATCAGTGACCGTGGTAACTAGAATGTGAATCATGGACAGAAACAGTGGACCACGGTGCACAGAACAAGGGAATCCAATTTTCATTGGAAAACAACTGACTGCGGTCACACAATTAATTGTTGGGTTTCTCATATTTTTAGGGTTTTCTTAGCGCGGGACTATGAATAGGAGAGGTAATTAGAGCCAAGAGAGACCTAATTTGGAAAAACTAGATTGTGACAGCTAAGAAAGGCAAAAACCAGTGTTTCAAGAAGGGATTGAAGATTTTTTTCAAGTTTTGAGTATGATTAACTTTCTTCATTATTGTTTAATGTTTTCTATTAGTTTCATGTCAAGATAATTAGTTTTCTTTGTCTGGGATGTGATGATCAATGTATAAACTATGATCTCTTGTTGATGTTATTGATTTAGAAACACTATTCTATGTTGTGTATGCTTAATGCTTTGTATTTACTGGTCATAGACATGATGAGCTCAAGGCATTAGACTAACTCAAAAGAGAGGCCTAATGGGTGGTTATCGCAGTATAGACTTAGAATAGTTGATTAACTGGAAGGTTGTTAACTTATCTAGGGAATTGCATAGGACTTTTAATTACACAACATTAGATTGTTGATTAAGGACCTCGATAGAGGGCATTATAAGACAACTCTAATAGATATTGAAGTGCCTTGGAAGAGGGTTTCAATTATAGGTGGAAGAACTCATAAGGTAGACATTTCATGATCTAAAACGAGAATCACAGGTTATATAGCGGCATTCACTATACTAGACAACCATTTTATAAAGTTTTTTAAAACAAAGCTTAATCACTTTCAATAGGTTAGATTTTTATTCAAAACTCACTTCAATTATAGCCTTGATGAAATGAAAACTAGCATTAAATTGGGATTTAAGGTATTTTATTAAACTCATTTTTCCCTGAGGACGATATCCGATATCACCGGTTAATACTAGTGCGAACTTGTATATTTGCAGGGTAAGCAACAGTCACCATGCATGAGGTACGAGCTGGCGAATCCCTAATATATTATATGAGAATACACCTAACTATTGAGTACACCCACTTGAGTGAATTTGTTATTGCCTTATAGGCTATTGAGAGCTTTGACATGTATTTTCAGCATTAAAACCATTTTCAAAATGGAAGGTGCACGACTGCATTGTGAATTTAGCATTTGCTAAGTGCTACATTTTTCATATTATTATTGTTGTCCATGCATGCATGACATTATTTTGTAGAATTTTTATTCTAAGTTATAGATTAGACTACATTACTCACTGAGCAGCTGTAGAAAAATTGGCTCACTACTCTTACATTTTAGGTTCTTCTACTACGAACAAAGGCAAGAAAGTGGTTTTCGCATAGTGCACACTTCTTTTATTTTGGTAAGTTTTCTCACATGGTTTACTATTTTGAGTGTTAGTATGATGTATAGGAAGTGAGGAAAATATTCCGCTACTGCTACATAGAAAAGACTATACATAATCACATTTCATTTGACTTAAATATCCACTGCAATTATTTGTTTTAGTTACTTTCGCACTCTCTTATGATTACTACGATGGTGTTGTGTATGGTGTCAAAAGAGGTTTAGCAATATTCTGGCGAGCTCGATTTGAGAGTAGGGTTATCAGGACATTATACCGATTGGTTCATCCTTCACCTAGGGTAGGGGTCCCGACAGTCCTATCTATAGCCAGTAAACAAGAAGCATTAAAGACACAAAACATAAAAACAAACTCAAGAATAGATTGATTAAAATGTGAAATCAAAGTTTCTTACATTTGAATTACATCCTTAAAACAAATTCTTTTTAGCTTGACATAGAGTTTGTGACACAAAACATCGAATTAAACATACAAGAAAGCAAACAAGACGCTTGATCTCTCTCTTCACTTTGCTTCGTTTTTTATTATGTCTCCTTGGTTGTTGTCAATTTTTCCAACCTCTCTAACTTTATTCTCATTTCTATTTATACTTGCGCATGTTTTCTCTTCAAACCACGAGTTGCAAACCATAAAAATGTTTTTTTAATCGCACTACTAAAGTAGCACATCATGGTAGTCTTGGCCACTTAAAATTTTGGAAATTCAAAAAAAATTTCAAAAACCCATTACCACGGTAAGCTACTGCAATAATGTTTTTGTGCATTGCATTCTTCCTCTGGTTATCGCGGTAGTGAATCTTTGCAGTGGTTTTTGTTTTGGTTATTGCAGTAGTGTGTCCCAGTAATGATTTCGCACTGTTTCCTTCGTTTTATCATTCTAGGTACCGCGGTAATCAATGGAATTTTTAAATTTCTGACTTTTCCAACCTTCTTCCTTGTGTGTACACCTCTCCAACTGACCTAAGCTTGCACAAACAACTAAATTCGTCTCTTGGGCATTATATTCACAATTAAATATGTATAAAGACAATATTGAAATTCTCAAAATAAATGAATAAACATGCAATGTTTAAATAAATGTTCATGCTTCTAGTTATAATCAAATATGTTATGTTTACTACTAACCTCATGCAAAAACATATGCAAAATGCCTACAATATACATAGCATACAATGCAACTAACAAAATATCCCTAAACTTAAACCATTGTTGATCTTCGAACAATAGCTCAAACTCTAGTATTTAAAATCAATTCCTTGCATAGTTAAGTTAGCTTTCACTCATCATTGTGACCTTCATTTTCCATCCCTATAGCTTATGATTCATCAATAAAGCCTAGGTTCATTCTGGTTGTCTAGAATTTCCATCCATCCTCCATTCTTCCTCAACTTTAACCACGTCTTTCGATAACTTAGTCCTCCTAGACCGTGTAGGTGAGTTATAGTCACCTTCCCACTCATAGTCACCTTCCCACTTATAGAAATCTTCTCCGAATACCTAAATACGCAAACTCTCTCAACTTTCTCTTCCATTTTTCCTCTACTCAAGTCAGACTATAGTTAAAATTAGTGGTCTTTCTTAGGTTGTAACTTGACCTGGCTCTATGTATGAGTGGGATAGAATTGAATTCGGACTCAAAAGTGCACCCATAGCAATGATGACAACCTTCTTTATTTAATTTTTCTTTAAGAGCTTCATCCCCTTCTGTATACTCCTCTGTATTTCATAAGTCCTCAACCTTATCTTCATTGCTCCTCCAAACTTATGTATACACATGCACTTCAATTTGTGGCCATATCCACCCGTATAGAATAAGGAAACTTAGTATTCATCAATAGGACTTAATTAGCTATATATACATATATGTACTTTTGTTTTTAAAAAGACACAAAAATCATATAAATCAATAAGTGTATTCTTCCCTTCTTCACATCATGACACAAGGCATTTTCATCACCATGAGTGCACATAAATAGGTTCAAATGAAACATGAATGAAAGGTAAGGCTTTTATATATTGTTTAGGTTCGTCATAAAGAAACAGGTTTTAAGGTTAAAAATTATCTGCAAAGGGTTTTTAAATGTTGGGACTGGCCTTTAGACTAAAACTCAAACAATGATGGCCTACTTCATTTTCCTTCCAAAGTTATCCTTAAGCAATATTCAAGATAGATTCGATTATTTTTAAAAAGTCTATGAGAAATTCTCTCCACTTGTGTTATGATTCTTACTCTTCACTTTCCTCAGTTTTGGGATTTTTATTTCACCCAAGACTAAAGGACTCTGTCAGGGTCAAATTCTAGACACACCAAGCACATACACTAAGAGAATTACCCTTGGTTTTTTATCTCATCACACTAGAGGATTACTCAGTGAAAAAGTGTATCGCATAGATGCAACCTAAGTGACAAAAATATTCTCTACATGCTTATGTCCTAACTCTAAATGCCTAGACATCTCATGATTTCTATATGCCATGACAAAATTTCAATAATAACTATGTGACATGCCTATAAATATGTAGTACAGAGGAAATGTGTAAAAACAATACAAAAAAATATAAACTGAGCCTAGAGAAGATTGGCCTCAATGTATACCCGCAAACTTAAAATATGTTTTGTCCTCAAGAGCACAAGTTCGTTGTAACACATGCAAACGTAAAGGAGAAAAACATTGAAGCAAAGTCACTCATACTCACACTTGCAACTTAGAACACATGCAAATCAAATAAATAAAGCAAGCATAATTACCAACCATTCCAAAAATATATAGGCAATCAATAAAGAAATATGAGACACAATTAGTATAAAAACAAGTTTGGTTCAACAAGTGGCTGAACATTAGTAGCAGCAATCAATAAAGAAATATGAGAAACAATTAGTATAAAAACAAGTTTGGTTCAACAAGTGGCTGAACATTAGTAGCAAAAATTATGACAACACCGCATAGAAAATAAACATAAGACATCATCTCACAAAAGCTTAGCCTCTGTGATATGGTCCAGATCATCATCAACACCAGCCACATCATCATCACTATCATCGTCGTTGTCATCTTGACGAGCTGGAGCTCCACTACCGCCTGGCATATAACATGCTATGAACTTTGGAGGTGGATCTGTCTGAGACAGCTCGAGATGGATCTTAAATAAGCATCTAGTAAGAAAAGCCATCCCTTTGAGAAGTTGTTCATCTCAATCAGATGCTCTAGAGTTGGAAGCTGCAGCTACAGTAGTATTTATTGGCCTCCTCTACTTCACTGGTGCAACAGTGAGCATCTTCACTGTGATGTGATCCTTCATCTTATAAGTGGGCTCACTAGAGAGTCATGTGATGCCCACCGCTTGCATAGAGATGTAATAATAGTAGGGTGGGGCAATTCATCATTGGTCTTATCTATATTGTATCTAATGGAATTGGAGATCATCTTGCCCATGTCTATTGAGATGTCTTTCAGTATGTAGTAGACTAGAATGGTTCTGTTGAATGGGACCCTATTAATTGCCAAAACAGGTGACAGGTTAGCATAAACAAAATAAAGTCATACCTTGGCAACTGTAGTGAAAGTACTCTTAAACAGGCTGACAAGGCGGTCATTGGTGCACTGCCAAGCTGCACCCTCTATACATAAAGTCCGCACAATATCTTTAGCGTCAAATTTCTCATGTAGGTACTCCTAGAAGTCATTTAGTATATCCTTAGGCAAGTTATGCAACTCATTAATCATATTACCATCAAAGGGACCCAAGTACCACAAACCCACACTTTCGTGCCCTCGTGATACTTTGCGTTTGCATAAAACTCCCATACAATAGAGAAAGTGGGTGCAAACAAAAGATGTACCAACAGTTCCCACCGCTTCTGAGCCACAATGGTATCAATGCCCAACTACCATTCATCATCTAAGATGTAGATGCCACGCTCCAGTATCACGTGCCAAAAATCCTAAATGAACCCAAACCTAGCATTGGCTTCAATGGAGGGAAACCTATTCTAGCCATCTGCCACATCAGCAGTGGTTTGTTTTCTCTTAGATACTACTCGTTTCATTCTTGGAACCCTGCAACATTGAATCCATGTGTTAGTAAATGGAAATTGACCAATAATGGGAAAGTAAAGTTGGGCAGCATCTCCCCTTTATAATCTAGATTTCCACAACACAAAAGGGACTCGATACATTATAAGTAAGCACATGGAAAGCAAATTCATGAAATTGAAGTGCTAAATGAGTAAAAAATCAATAAAGAGGTAATTTTTCATGAAAGCAATTGAGAAACAATGCAAAACAATTATAAAAGTAATGAAACACAAGCAAAAACGTAAATTTACTCACATGAATTGGCAAGAATGAAAAGACACACAAATAAACACTAGGAGATAAGTGGGGAAGAGCAGAGGACTATGAAGATTCAAACGAAAACACAAACTAAATTGACAAAAAAATGGTCTAGAAAATTTAAATAGATGGCACTATTGCGATAGTGTAAAAACCCGCTTAACGTGAGCGGTCATCATCAGGGTAGGCTATCACAGTAGCGCCTAGCATACCATCTAGTTACAGCGGTAATTAGGTTTATTCATCTGATATCATGTTGGTTATCATGGTAGGAAACTACGATAGTGAACATTAGTAAACAGACACATTCTACTTACTGTGATAGTGTACCACGGTAATGCAGTTAAGATCATTTCCTCTACTAGTTACCACGATAACTTACCGCGATAGCTAATTTTTCCCTTTTTTTGAAATGAATGAATGCAAAACCTGAAAATCATATGACACATGACTAAAATAACATAAAATAAAGGAAAATAAAAATAAAAACAACTGGGTTGCTTCCCACTAAGCACTTTGGTTAACGTCGTTAGCTCGACATCCATATGGATTATATGTCTAGAATGTCACAGACTCTGCACTCTGCTTTGTTCCTCCATAATTATCTTCAATCTCTAACCATTAGTTTTGAAATGATACCCATCCACTAAGCTTTGTAGTTCAATAGCTCCATAAGGAAACACTTGTATAACAAGAAAAGAGCCAAACCAACGAGACTTGAGCTTCACAAGAAATAATCGTCAGTGTGAGTTGAATAGAAGGACTTGTTGACTTGGTGCGAATTGTTTCTTTTCAATCAATTTGCTATGCCATTGCTTAGTCCTTTCCTTATCAATGTGATTGTTTTCAAAAGCCTCCTTCTAAAATTCTTTGAGCTTAACAAGCTAAAGTAGTTGGTTCTCACCACAAGCCTGTGCATCAAAATTTAACTTTCTAACCACCCAATAGGCTCCGTGTTCAAGCTCACATGGTTGATGGCAAGATTTCTTATACACTAGCTGATATGAAGACATGCTGATGAGGGTTTTGAATGTTGTCTTGTATGCCCACAAGGCATCATCGAGCCCTAGTGCCCAGTCCTTTTGACTCTTGCTAATTTTCTTCTGTAGAATAGCCTTGATTTCCCAGTTAGAGACCTCAACTTGCCCATTGTTTGAGGATGGTAAGGCAAAGCTGCCTTATGCCGCACACCATACTTAGTGAGATGGTTATTAAACAGGCGATTGTAGAAGTGGGTACCTTCATCACGTACTATAGCTCATGGTGTGCCAATCTAGAGAAGATATTATGAACTAGGAGTTTGAGGACTACTCAAGCATCGTTCTTTGTAGTAGTTATCGCCTCCACCCACTCTAAAACATAATCCGTTGCCAACAACATATATTACTTCCCATCTGATGGTGGGAAGGGACTCATGAAATCAATACCCTATACATCAAAGAGATCGACCTCAACAAATAAGTGAAGAGGCATTTCATTCTTTCTAAACATAGTACTTTGCTTTTGGGAAGCTTCACCTATTTTTACAAATTGCTAGCCATCTATAAGAAGAGGCATGACAATCATGAAGTATCTGTTGAGTTTCAGCTTTGGGAATGCAGTAACAGATGATTTTATTAGCACATTGGCAATAGAGGTGCGGATCATTCCACAAATAGAACTTAGCTCCATGAATAAAGCGCTTATGCTAATTACTAGATAAATCTAGTGGAGATGTACTTGTTGCTAAATAATTAGAAAAATTGGCATACTATGGTGCAAGGTCCATTATTTCCAGAAGTTGTTCATTAGAGAACAACTCAACTATGCGCATGTGATCATTAGCAACTTCCCCAGGGAGACGAGATAGATGGTTAGCTATCACATGTTCTGAGCCCTTTTATGCTTGATTTCTAAGTCAAATTCTTGAAGTAACAAGATCCATCGGATAAGACGGGGCTTGACATCCTTCTTAGTAAAAAGATGACAAATAGCAGCATGGTCTATGAATACCTAGACATGTGAACATACAATATAAGCTCAAAATTTGTCACATGCGAATACAATGGCTAATAGCTCTTTCTTATTAGTTTTATATTTGTTTTGCGCATCATTAAATGTCTTGTTTGCATAGTAGATGGCTTGGAAAAGCTTATCATGTCATTGTCCCAACACAGCTCCAACTGCAAAGTCACTAGCATCACATATGATTTCAAAAGGTTCTTCCCCAACTAGAGTAAACATAACAAGGGGCAAACATCAATACCTTCTTAAGTCTAGTAATGTAACACCCCAATTTTCAACCGGACCTCCGTTCACATGTTACCTCACGTGTGGATCGTCGCCCGATTAAAATCGAGATGCTACTTCAAAATTTCTCTTCTATCAAAATCTTTTTCCTTAAAATTTAGTTCATAACCATTAGTTCTCAAGTCAATATCTGGATAAATGGTTTACACAAAACAAAAGAATCAAAAGACTTTCTCAATACATTCACCGGTTTCTCAATATAAATCATAAACAGTGTAGCGGAAATCATTTTAAAAACTACTATTAAACCAAAATGGTTAAACAAAAAACGCCAATTAAAGATAAAATAAACCAACGTTCAAATCAACGTAAATACATTAAAACAATCCAGTAAAATACATAGAACGTGACCTCTAAGTCTCCTATCCCAGACGACCTCCCTAACGAGATATCCAATTAAACTGTGGGTCTTCTGATGCAAGTTATCATGTTCTATGTTCGGATGTACCTGAAAAATAAAGTGGGAGTGAGCTCGAAAGCCCAATGGATCGTTCCTACACATCACATGCATTATACAAACCCAATCCAAAACATTACAAGCACTTTCAAACATTAGGCGTGTCAAATATTTATTTGTTTTAGTTGGAGTCTAAGATCAGAAGAGGGTTGAGACCTTTCCAACCCCTGACATTTCCACCCCTTTATGTCTCTCGGTATTCCCTGTGATCCAATCCAATCTCAGAGGTTCCAATAACCATCTAAAATTAATCGACACTCACATCACAGCCTAAGAGAGTGTACTTACCGTGGCATTGTATTGTCTCCCAAAGACTTCAAGCTGTCACAGTCAACTCTGGTTGGGAACACCTACAATCCATCTTGTAGCTCGACAATCTCAAGCAGTGACATATAAGATATGTCACCTTGATCCGCCTCGGGCTCGTCAGTCGCACTGGTACGTAGATTCTTAGTAAACCATCATCTTATTTTAGTTTAACAACTAGTCTCAATCACATCAAGCATCACACAATTTACTAGGAAAATAATTCAAACTATTCATGCAAGTTAACATGATAAGATGCATGAGTGAACAATAACATCTAGATGCATATGTTCCTAGTCATGCATGCCCTATTTGAGTAAATCCAATTGCAAGATCATGTCATGAACTAATTACGCATGGACTAAACAATTCCTCATACATCACACATCATTCACATAACCCAAACAGTTTTAATCAATTTCCTAATAAAATTCTAATAACTTAGTACTATTCAAACAAATGTTTTGAATCTTAAATCCATATAATACATATGAGCAAGGAAGTCACACCCACCTGATTTTGCCGATCTTTAGGGCTCTTTGCTTTCCTTCGAGATCCTCGATACACTAAAATATATAAATCTAAAATTTAACACTTAATAGAATTACTCTTAAGCTTAAATAATTTCTAAGATAATCATGGAGTTCAAACATTACTTCCAACTAATTTAGGGTTATTCTAAAATTCTAAAATTTTATATAATCTAATTAAAATAGTTTCTGAGTCTTCTAAGTTTCTTTAATTTGAAATTTCAACTTTAAAAATTTACTTGCAAGCTTTTACCATATAATTAGAGTTCTAATAACTTAATCGTTGTAATTTAAATAATTTATTAACATCATGATCAATTTAATTTCGAACAAAATAAGACTTCTAGATGTTCTAAGTTTAGTTTCAAAGTCTAAGATTTTAGTATTTTCTTATAAAAGATTTTTAATTCAAGAAGTTTATTTTTCATGTTTTCAAACTACTTTAAATTAATGAATTCTAAACTTCTAATATTAAATAAAATTATTGATATGTTGGAGAACCATTTCTCCAATTCTAATTGAAAAGTTTAATTAGTTTAATTTTATTAAACCAATTAATCCTCATGTTCAAGAATTTACAAATACTCTAATATTACATTTATTTAATTTGAATTATTAAATAACTATTCTAAACTAATTTTCGTAATTGATTTAGTCAATCTCTATTTGAATAAGAAAATTTTTTATTATTTTTCATCTATAAACGACTAAAATAAATTTCATACTATTTTACCTCGTATCGTCCTTTTCGCGCGAACAGCGCCACGCGACCTCTCATCCAAACGAAGGCAAGCTCAGCAATACTTTAAGCTCCAATCACGGTCAGCATACACCCAAACCATCCAAATAAACTTTGTCACAAATCAAGACCAAATAATAGTAACGCATTCAACTAATTTCTACTTTAAAACCCCTCCTTTGTCTTTGTTTTCGCACACACATCACAGCTTGCTCTGCTCACACTCCAGTCATTGTTTCTTCCTCTTATGTCATCCGAACGCACTCACAACCCCTAAAAATCCCCAAATAAACTCCAAATTAACGTCAAAACGGTCTCTTATTTATCCACAATGCCAGCCGACAACAGCTGTAGCTGCATTTGCCGTCCATCATACTCAACAGCTCAGTTTTGTGATTCATTCATTAGTGTCCACCACGGCAACAGCAGCCCACAACACCAAAACTCACCATCGGCTTCTTCTTCACTCTGTTTTAATCATGGCAAGCCATTTCACAACTGCCTGTTCTTCTTCTTTTCAGCAACAGCTACTTCGGTTCTCCTCTTCTTCACCCCCACATCACGCACACCACATCTCATCTTCTTCATTGCTGCATCTTCTCCTTCTCGTTCAGCTGCAACAACAGCCGCAGTAGCCCCTGTTTTACCTTCCTTTGCTCATGCAACAACCATTTACCCATTATGCAGCCCTTGTTTTCCAGTTCCTCTTCCCTGCATGATTCCTTCTTCGTTCGGCAGTAGGGACAGCAACCGCAGCTTGAGCAATCTCCGTTCTGCACGTGGTTAATAGCAACTCAGTTTCTTCATCTTCAAACAGAGCATGATTAGTGGCCGCCGTCCGTCTTACCAGTAACTCTTCACTAGCTTCACCACTTCGTTGCCCTCTCTGCTTGTGACTCTCAGCCCACAGCACGACAACCAAAGAATTTCTAGTTTCTGTGCATAATTTTGCAGCAACAACCTAGAGCAGTCTTTGTTCTTCCTTCGTGGTTCCTCTTCTTTAACGCAGCAGCAGCTGCAAACCAGCATGGCTGGTTTTTCTTCCTTTTTCTGTTCTTATTCGCCCGTCACAGCGACAACACATGACCCACACGGCAGCTGTTAGTTCTCCCTTTCTTTCATGAATTGCAACTACAAGGATCAACCACCAATTTTCATGCTCAACACACACACTGCCTCTGTTCGTTACACAAGCCCACCAGTAGCCATCTTCTTCCTTCATTTCGTTTCTTTATGCCAAACCAGCAGCAGCTGGCTCCATCCCATTCTTTCATCATTTCTTCTTTGTTTAGTGATAGCAGCAGCAGTAGCCCCCGCTCCTTCTTCATTTATCATCGTGTTGTCGGTCCCGAACCCAGAGCACCAGCATCCTCTACTTCCATGTCTGATCTCCATCTTTGTTATTTTTTTTCCACATTTCAAAAGTCCCAGAGAAGCTAAATCACCGCCCAATTTATCCAAAATTATCCAAAAATCTCGACTCTCTTTCCCTTTTTTTTTCTAACCATGTCAATTGATACACAAACAATCTTATTAAAAAAAAATTTTAAGTATAATTATATATATATATACCTATTTCAATCTTTATTGATATATATATATATATACTACTCATTTTAATGTATATATATACCTTATTATAAGTGTATATGTGTTCTTATGCTATTATTTTCCATTACTATGTTTACAAATCGATAAAATTTTCTAATACTACCTTTCATCATATATATGTTATCTTATTTTATTTTAATTTCTCATTTTCCTACGAAATGATATTTTATTCTATGTTCGCTCACGACGGGGCGCACTCACAAAATTCCGGGGTGTTACAAGTAAACACTTCAAGGCACTCTTTGTTGAAGTCATATTAAACATCCAGATGGCATAAAGGGTAAACAATTTGGGAGCAATTCTTGATAAACAGACAATAAACCCTGTTTGCCCCAAGAAACTGTGAACTTCCCGAGTTGATGTAGGTGTTTTTAAGTTCTCAATCACCTTACTCTTGGCAGGGTCTACCTCTAATCCCCCAATTGATACTTTATGGCCCAATACTATTCCTTCACGAACCATAAAATAACATTTTCCTAGTTTAATACCATGTTTTGCTCTTCACAACAGGAGAGATCCTTCTTTAAATTAACCACACATTCGTCAAAATGTTGCACCAAAAATAGAGAAGTCATCCATAAAAACTTCCATAATATCTTCAATCATGTCAGAAAAGATAGTCATCATGCACCAATGAAAATTAGCTAGTGCGTTACACAAACCAAGGGGCATCCGTCAAAATACAAAAGTACCATGGGGGCATGTGAAAGTAGTCTTTTCTTGGTCTTCTAGAGCGATAAAAATCTGATTATAGCATGAATACCCATCCAAGAAGCAATAAAAATCATACCCTACAATGTGATCTAACATCCAATCCACATATGGTAGAGGGAAATGGTCTCTTTGAGTGGCTTTATTCAACTTTCGGTAATCAATGCACACCCACCACCTCATGGTCATTCATGAAACAATAGTATCGCCCTTGTCATTTGTGATCATAGTTATGCCTCCTTTCTTTAGCAACACATGAATAGGACTAACCCATTACGCATTTTAGATAGCATATTTTATTCTCGACATGAGCCACTTCATCACTTCCTTTTTAAAAGCTTCTTTTAGGATTTAAATGCCATTGATGCTCAATTGTCGATATATGTGAATCCTCCATGAGACTCTTGTGCATGCATATGGCAGGACTAATGCCCCATATATCATCAATTGTCCACACAGTGGCAGACTTATGTTCTCGGAGCACTCTATGAAAGAAGAAGAAACAATGACTACAAGGAAGAAGCGATAAGCATATTTCAAGTGACTAGGCAATGGCTTCAAATCAATAGCCTAGGGAAAATCATGTGAAGCTTCAAGTTGTGAAAGGTCTAGTAATAGAGTATCTATGTTATGTAACTCAGGTTATGAAGCTTTCAAAGCAAGAACATTCAGTTGTTCATCTTCAATCATAGGTTGAGTAGAAAATATAGATCAAGAAATGCATCCAACCATAGCATCTTGAGAACTGAATTCATCCACCACTTCAACAATGCAAGCATTTATCATATCTACTCTCTTGCACTCATGTAGGTCGCTGGGGAACTTCATGGATTTGTATAAGCTAAAGACCATGTGCTCTTTATTCACTCTTAACGTGAGTTCTCCTTTGTGGACATCAATGAGAGCATGACCTGTAGCTAAGAAAGGCCGCCCAAGAATTTATGGTATCTCCTTGTCTTCTTCCATATCAAGAACAACAAAATCCACTGGAAACATGAACTTGTCAACATTCAATAGAACATCCTCAATAGTTCTCCACGGATAAGTGAGAGATTGGTCTGTAAGCTGAAGAATGATAGTAATTGGTTTGATATCTGACGTCCCCAACCGTCAGCATACTAAAATGGACATAAGATTGATGATAAACCCCAAGTCACAAAGACCCTTTTCAAATGTTTTTGAGCCAATGTTGTATGGAATAGTGAAACTCTCTGGATCTTTTGACTTTTGATGAAGCTTTTCTGAAAGATTGTACTGCATTCTTCTGTAAGCTTCAATGTTTCAAAATATTCTAGTTTGCACTTTTTAGACATAATCTCCTTCATAAACTTGACATAGTTAGGCATTTGTTGTAATGCCTCTACAAATGGAATGTTGATATGGATTTTCTTGAACATATCTAAAAATTTAGCAAACCGTTCATCAAGTTTCATCATTTAATAAAAGATTTAACAAACTAAATTTTAGGTACACAAGACATAAAATAAAATGAGAAATTAGAGAGAAAACGATACAAACTAGGTATAAGTAGATGTATAAGGAGTGGTGTGACAAGGCATAAAAAAATGAAATAAACACATCAAAGGTATGGAGTGGTTTAACAAGGCATGTGTGCAAAGTATTGAAATAATGATACAAAAAGCGACAAGGCATGTGATTTGAGCAAGTGACATGAAGCATGTGGGCAAATCACATGTAAGTAAGTCACATGAGAGTAAGTCACATGATGCATGTGGGCAAGTTACACAACTTGCATGTGAGCAAGTTGGCTAATGATGTCCATAAATGCCACCCTTCTCTTCCCCTCAAACCATCCCATCTCATTTTTCTCTTCTTTATCTTCTTCGTAGTTCTCTTCTAATTCAAGAGAAAGAGAAATTCTCCTTGTTCTCTCCTTGAGTATGGAAAAGAGGGTTGTAATTTGTTCTTCATAGCGAGTGCATTGATTCTTAACCTTTAAGGTTGAAGGCTCAAAGAAGGCTTGAGATAACACCATAAGGACTTGAAGGATTTAAGTATCAAAGGCAGAGATGATTTTTCGATTTTACTTTATTATATTGATTTAAATAAGGCTTGCATGTGCAACTATGCTTTGAATATTCATGCATTATTTGATTTGACTTTATATGTCATGTCTAGAATATGCAAGCTTGGAACTACATGGATAATGATGCATGATATATGATGATATGATATATGCTATAACATGTCTATGATGTTTACTATGATCACATATTTAGTTCATGTTTATACCTAACATGAATATTTGATTAATTAGTTTAAAGAAAGATTAACAAACTATGTACTAGCGTAGTATTTCATGAGGGACTATTGTGGATGTTCTTAAAAATGGAACAATGGATTTGTCCCTAGTTCACCAAAATTAAACAATGGGTGGGATCCTAGTTCTTAAATAATGGGTGACACCTTATATCCATTGCAAGTTGACATAAAGAATTATTCTTCCCTTTCTGTTGATGTAAATGGAGCACACCGAGGTTAGCCCTTTCAGTCTTAATGTTAACTTTAAACAAGTAATTACTTGAATCACCTAATCTATAAAAGTGTTTGACATATATATTTTATTTGATTGAAATAATAACTTTTATATTTGGAATGATCCACTAAGCTCTTAAGCTCACCCCTTTTTCTAACATTTTAGGAAACTAAGAACTGAGGCTGCATGGACAATGTTGTTTTCAAACTTTTCTCTTTTTTTTAGTCGGGCATGCTAGCCCTGATTTCTTTCCTCTATTAAAATTTTTTTAGTTCAAATCAATGTAATAAACTTGAAAGTTTTGTACCTCTTGATTTATTTTTTAAAAAATTAATGAAAGTGATTTATTTGCACACATGCTTTTATGAAATCTCTATGCATTAAGTACTCAGATAATCTTAAGGAACACAGAAAATGATATAAATAATGTGATACGCCCGCTTCTCATGCAGTCCCATGAAAAGAAATATCTAACACACATGCATGGGACATGAACGTGTCAGATCATTACGGTTTGACCAGAGGCGATTTGGGGCCACAAGGGGGAAGTCGGCTATTACATAGATGGACGAGGTGGACTTTGTATTTCTTTCCCACTTCTAGTAACGATAGCTTTGTGGCTTTCCTTTGGGTTCACTTCAGTGTCACTAGGAAAAGAGCTATGTTGCTAGCTAAAGAATGTTTGGGTTAACTGTTTCATCTAGGTCTCAAGGCTTTTCACTATGGCATTGATGTTCCCCATTTGAACCTCCAACCTTGAGACTCTACTATCATTTTTTATCCACTCTCCCAACCAATTCTTTGAAGAAGCGAGCTTGCATGTTCATCATCTCATTTATTTTATTCTCCAAGGATGGCTTCTTGTCTTACAAACTTGTTTCAGGAACAAAATCTAGTGGAGCTTGTTTACATTTTTGTTGTTCACTTAAGAAAAATTCTCATGATTTCGAACCCTTGGATGGTAGTACCTAGGAACAAAATTACCCTCTTGCTACCCTTTGATAAGTATTGAAATGATTAACTACATTCAACAGTTCTATAGATGCTTTCTCTATAAAAGAAGCATGTGTGCATCCACCATAGCTAAGATAGATTAATTCTGAGGTGCCTAAAACTATCCATTGCCAAGGTTCTTATCCCACAAATTCATATGGTGCATCATAGAAGCTATCTGAGCTTGTAAAGTTGTTATTTCATCAATCTCATGAATGTCAATCCGTTTGACAAATCCTCTTTCTGTACCATGCCCATAAGCATTAGCTACCATCTCTTCAATAAGTTGAGTGGCTTCAGTTGTTGACTTTCCCATTAAAGATCCTCCGATTGTTGAGTCTACCAAAGCTTTAGTGGGAGGAGTTAAACTGCTATGGAACATCTGCACTTGGAGCCAAGGTAAATAATCTTCCTAAGGACACCTTCTCAACAAATCTTTAAATCTCTCTCAAGATTCATAAAGAGATTCAAAGTCAGACTACTTAAAAAAAAATTGATCTCACTTCGAAGTTGATGAACTTTTGCTAAAGTAAAATTCTTTTGAAGAAAGTTATGCCCGATCTCTTCCCAAGTTATGGTACTTCCCGATAAGAGTGTTTGCAACCAAGTACGTGTCATATCCCTCAAAGAAAAAGGGAAAAGCCCCAACCTCAGTTGATCTTCTATCATACCATTCATCTTTACTATGTCGCGTATCTCCATGAATGAATTCAAGTGAGTCATTGGGTCCTTAGTTCTCGATCTCCCAAATTGTTGCTATTGAGCCATAGTGATCAATGATGGCTTCAGTTCAAAATTGTTGGCATTGATAGGTGTTTGTGCAATTTCAAAATAATTATTATTCAAAACTAGTTTGAAAAAGTCCCGGAGTGGTGCTTCACCATCGTCACCAACAGCTGATCTATTATTCTCCGCTATAGTAGACAAATGTGCTCAAATTTCGCATCAAATCTATTTAAGAGTCTTAGAAAGTTCTATATCATTCAATTCAGTTCCCTCTATTGTATATCTACTCATCCACAATCCTAAAACACTAAAAGAAAACACAAAAAGATCAAGTGTATTCAATGAATAAAATTAAAGAAGAAAATAAAATAAAATAAAGAAAAATTTGCTTTAACTAAAATCTAACCAATTTTAACTAGTTCTAAGATTATTGACAATGATCCTCA
Source organism: Tinospora cordifolia (assembly GCA_030144865.1). Classification (NCBI taxonomy): domain Eukaryota; kingdom Viridiplantae; phylum Streptophyta; class Magnoliopsida; order Ranunculales; family Menispermaceae; genus Tinospora; species Tinospora cordifolia. The sequence goes on from JAJIYU010000415.1 coordinate 31,687, forward strand.
AAAACGGCACTAAAAACTTGTTACAACAATTGCAAGTGTACAGCATCACAATAGTAATACAACGGTATTAATCAAAGATCGTCCTCAGATTACACTTTTTAACCAATAATCTAAAAGCCCAATTTACTATTTGTCTTAACTTTAGTAAGGCTATAAACTTTAATTTTGAAGTAAATAAACTAAACAAAAGTGAAATTAGACATTCTAGATTGAAAACAATATGAATTAAATATCTATGATTGTAAATCTCACATAATCTCCTTCAATTCCTACTTTAATCATATATTTCTTACTTTTGCAAGTTATAACACTTTTTATTAAAACCCTCTCCCGATTGTATTTTAATATTTATTAGTAAATTCTCTAATACCCTCTCCCAAGTGTATAGTAGAATAAACCGACGCAATAAATTATAGTTTATCGCATGCAACCTCCTATAAGATTAAAGATCTTTTGATTCAATTGATCTTTCTAGGTCTATGTTTTGATGATTAAATCATCAAACGCCTCTCTCAAGTTGGTCTAACAATCTAGAATTGTCCTCTCTATAACCAACAGATAAGAAGCATTAAACACACAAGATATAAAATTAAACTTAGAAATAAATTGATTAAAATTTGAAATCAAAGGTTCCTACAATCAAAATACATCCTAGAAATAAATCCTTTTAGCCTGACATAGAGTTTGTGACACAGAACATCAAATTAAACCTGTAAGAAATCATACAAGACAAGTGATCTCTCTCTTTGCACTTTGTTCCATTCTCTGTTCTATCTCCTTGCTTGCTGTCAATTTTTTCAACCTCTCTAGCTCTATTTCTCGCTTTATTTTCAAACCAAGAGTTGCAAACCCTAAAACATGTTTTAATCGCACTACTGCGGTAGCACATCATGGTAGTCTCAGCCACTTAAAAATCTAGAAATTCACAAAAAATCGCGTTATCACGGTAAACTACCATAGTAATGTTTTTGTGCATTGAATTCTTCCTCTAGCTACCATGGTAGGCTATCGTGGTAGTGAATCTCTACAGTAGTTTATATTTTGATTATCGTAGTAGTGTGTCATGGTAATAATTTCGCCCTATTTCCTTCGTTTTATCATTCTGTTACCATAGTAATGTAAATTTCTACAATTTTGACTTTTCCAACCTTCTTCCTTGTGTATACACGTCTCCAACTAACCTGAGCCTCCACAAACAACTAAAATTCTCTCTCAGGCGTTATATCACAAGTAAATACGTATAAAGACAATACTGAAATTCTGAAACTAAATGAATAAACATGAAATGTTTAAATAAATGCTCATGCACCTAGTTATAATCAAATATTTTCTTTTTACTACTAAACCCTTGCAAAAACATATGCAAACCGCCTGTAGTATATAAAGTATACTATGCAACTAATAGTATGCATGCTTGAGATTTGTTTATTAATTTTGTTGTTAGTTTCCACTAAGTAAAGACAATTAAAATGTTAACCACATATCAACTTGGTGTATCCTTACTTGATCGTCATAGGTATTATCCCTAGAGAAGTAGGCTCAACATGATGTATTTGTATTTGATTACCATAGATAGATTTATAATTGAGATAGATTGAGTTTAGGATCATGGACTGGTATAGTGCTACTCTCGTATACGATCTCTATGTAGTTTTGTTTAAGGTCTACTTGCAAGACAACTTCTACCTTAGAGAGTGTCCTTGATAGTTGATGTTTTCATGAGAAGGTGTCATTGAAGGTCAATGATCACTTTACGTGGTGTGTTGAACTACACCATAAATTGATGGATATGCCATCTAAGAGAAGGGAGATATCAAGGATAGTCCTTTCGATCTTAATGTTGAACATAAATAAAAAAAAATTGTTTGAAATACTTAATGTTTGAAAGTAATTACACATTGTTGTCTTAATTGTTATAGTACCTACGATGTGTTTAGGTTGATCCACTAATCTCCTTTAAGCTCATCCCTTTGATTTTGTCTTTTAGATAATTATGATTAGAGCCATTGTGGATATTTGTTTAATGTTGGTTAATGAGTCCTAGATTTTGAGTTTTTTTTGTCTTGGTATTCATACCATTCGAGCCCTCAATATCACTTTTTTTCTAAGACAAAAATTAAGAATTCTCAAATTAAAATATTTTCTATCTGTATTTTTATTTGTCTCAATAACAAAATCCTCTCTTAGGTAATCACTAAGAGCTACACCTTCTGGCACATACAAAAATTAGGGATTATATGTGTTGTAATTATAAGGAATCCCTCAGACCTCCTTGTTGATTCTATAAAGGGGTCTCATACTTTCTTTGTTGAAATAAAGGTAAAAGGTCTGATTTGAGATTTTATAAGAATGGACTTAATGAAATCCCCTATGACACATAGGTCTTTTTACCGAATAACCATGTCCACGAGTTCTAGGTTTACACAATGAATCTAATTTTGTTCATAGGTATAATAACAATATTAAAATATTACAATACAAATCAGTATTGATGTATCGGCTAATGGCCTGACCAATATTATTTTTGTATTTGGAACCTTTTATGGTCTTTGACTATTTATTTTAAATCATTTATTCAAAATTGTTTAATTTGTGTTCGATACATTGTATGATCTTTGCTTGAGACATGGTAATGATGTAATATGATGTATTTCATTTCTCCCTATATACATGGAATATTGTATTTTGTTTCCAATATTGGCAAATTGAGAGCTTTATCATAAATTGGTCCTAGTGCAATTGAACAATCAGAGGTCAAAGTGTTACAAAGGCGATATGAAAACTCAATTAGTAGATAAACTAGGCAAGTGTCATCGAATAATCAAAATTTATATTTTGTTTATCAAGTCTTAACACAGAAATTAGATTTTTAGACATAGATAGAATAAAAAGTACACTATCTAAAATAAGAGAAAAACCACTATCTAAGACTAGGCGTATTATGCCAACAACTCGAATAGGAGCTTCATCCCTTTTGCCCCATTGTCATTGTTACTTGATTGGGATTGACCTTCTAGCTCTTTATAAATGTCTACATAGAATTAGAAACATAAATAGTGCCACTTAAATCAATCCCCAAGTATTCGGTGAGATGATGGCTAATTAGACTCTGAACACATGAGACAATAGGTACTACATTTCCTTGCTAACTAGGCATGATAACTGAACAATCTTTCTTAAGGTAGCCTTGTTTCCTACAAAAAAATTTAAAATAAAAATGTACTCTGTTCTTCCTACTTGGTTTATACATTTGACTAGGTCTAGCTCTAGTGTTAGTCTTATTATCAAGCCTATATTTAGTAAATTTCTTATGCTTGTTTAAATGACTGATTTCTATTCCACTTGATGTATTTCTTTAAGCTTACTCTTTTTGAGTCGCTCTTCTTTTTTAGCATTATAACTAATCAATTCAGTTAGATTTCAATTCTCTTTTTAAGCATTGTAAGTAGTTCTAAAAACATCAAATTACACAAGAAGAGGGTTTATGATAAAGTGCATTATAAATGAAAAATTAACTTCCATGTCCAAACTCTTTAATTGACATGTTATGTGAGTCATTCTCATTATGTGGTCTCCAACCACAGTATGCCCCTCATAAGTTATAGTCAAAAGTAGTGTCATAAAAGTGCTAGCTAGTAAATTAGTAGAAATGGTGAAGTGTCCTCTAAAGCCTTTAGGTAGTAGTCCTTAGCCAATGGTTTGTCTTGAACGACTCATATAATGTACTCGAGAACATTATTCTTAATAAACATCAGGCTCAAACAATTAGATGTCTCCCACTACTCCCACTTTTTCTTTACCTCTAAAAATTATTAATTATTGATTCTTGATATAGACAAGGGCTTGGGAGAGGATAGAATATAGGGAAAAAAGGTGAGAAAAGAGAATGAGAGGGATAAATGTGGGTTGTTTTATGTTACCTAGACACTTTCCTTTAACCTAAAGTTTCCATGTCTTACACTTCATGATATGAAATAAGTATTGTACATGTGTTCAATGCTTTTGATTTTGAAATATTCCTATGTGGAATCTCTTATGAAAAGATGAGAAACATGAAAGAAACTAATGACTAATAGGTAATAATTGACTTAAAAAGACCTTAAAAAAAACAAACAAACAAACAACAAATGTTGTATAGGTTTCATAGTGAACATGAGCTTTTCTTTTTCTTCATTTTTTTCAAAAGACCTTGGTATCTTTCACTTTAAGATTTGATTAGTCCATGAGAGGCTTCATCCACCCAAAAGGCTAAAACTTAGAAGATGTGCCTACCCAACACAAGAAGTTTGGAAAAGCTTGAGGGGTAGGGTTGAGGTTTAAACCCACAAACCTGTATCCTACACCCATACTAGTAAGACATGGAGTTGTTTACTTCTATAGGAAAAGGACTTCATTCTCCCCTATAATTGCCATTGTGGACCAAAATAGCTAGAAAGCATTTGGTAATATTTGTTGTTTGCTTCTTGGTCACAAAGTTGTTAAGAAAGACTTTGTAATATCCCATAATTTTATCAAATAACTCGAAAATAAATAAAGTCGACAAAAAAAATTAAATGAAATAAGTAAGTGAAAATTTCTTGAGGCTCTTGGGTGAAAATTATGTAGGAAAAACGAAAAATAAGATTTATTGAGAAAAATTCTAAAATAATTGGAGGCAAATGAAATCTTAGTATTATGATGATCTAACAAATGATATATGATAAGAAGAATTATCAAATATTATTTGTATAGAATTATTTTGTAATTATACATATGTTGGAACAATTATGGAGTTAATTAGCAAATATGAAGTAAGTAGAGTGAATTATATATATACATATATAATTATTTTTACCTCTCTGAAAATAAAAATATGAAATAGATATATAAAAAAATATATGAAATAAAGAAGTAAAAAATATAAAGAAATATGAAATATTAAAGAAATAGAAAGACATCTAATAAATACAATAGAAATGGAAGAATATTAGCAAATCTATATAATACAAGTAGGAAACATAGGAAGATTTAATAAAAAAGAAAGATATATGCAATGTTGGGTATAAACCATATATACGTATATTAGAAAGTGAAATTGGGTTTATCATTAGCAAATTTCAGATGATAGAAACTTTAAAAAGTAATGTTGACAATATATATTACATCCAACGGCCAGAAATGGGTAATCCACATCTAAACCCACACAATCTTACAATCCAAGATCCACCCACACAATCTGATGACCGCGATCGAGCCCGCACAATGTGCAGATATATCGAATCACCCTGATCCAACGGCCCACGTTTGATTCGCCTGATCCAACGACGCACAACGCGCGCACGAATTTGCAAATTCACAATCTAAGATCTGTCGTGCGATACCCGAGGACGATCCGAGCGACGAGATTAAAGGGTCGGGAAAAATTCAGGAAATCGCTGGAAAATCCGAATAAAATTTTGAAAAATGGTTTCTAAATTCCAAAAAATTATTCAAAATTCACTTGTTATTTTCTTATACTTGGGAGGCACGAAATTTTGAAGAAGTGGCAAGTTTCCTACAAAGATAACACCACAAACTTACCATTTTCTACCCTTTTGAACTCTATATAAACCCTCCATGCTCACAATTCCTCTCATCCCACGAAATAGGAGTTGAGATTTCCTCTTATTCTCTAAGCCCTCTTCTTGGCACCCCTTCTCACCTTTCTTTTCTCCCTTGTGTGTGAGAAGTTCTTGGTTTGGAGATTTATTTTGAGTGATTTTCTTAGTGCTTGTACGTTGGGAATTCTCGCTCAAACTTTGGGAAGAAAGCATTATAAGGTGGAAGTGACTACTAGAACACCATTTATTCTTATTCACTCTAGTATCATGATTTATTGTTTTGTGTTTTCCCTAAAATCAAACTCTTTTAATTTCAGTTTCAATATTATATAATTTATTATCAGATTTTTTAGTTTTGATCCATGCATTACTCATGTTCACGTCATGTTAGTAACATGTTTAGGATTTTATTTCATAGCATGATAAAAATTTTGGATGTTCCATGTATGATTCTTGTTTTGATTATGAAATGAATTTTCTTTTTTTGAAATAGTTTATGTTCTGAAAATTATACATGAATATGAGCTTTAACATAAAAAGATGGCGTTAATAACCACATACCATCATAGTGAACATGAGGTTGCTATGGATGTTCTTTTCTCATGTATAGCCATGAGGTTTTAAGACCTAAGTGCTTGGTTAGTGGATGAGCTCCCTAAAGTCCAAAAGTCCAATGAAATTGACTATGTGATGTCATATTTCACTTTAAGGAGGAATTTAGTTAAGAACATCAAGGATTGAAAAACTCTTTTGGTCTAAATTACAACTTAAAACAATATAATGCTTGAAACGCCTAATGCATGCAAGTGATTGAATTATGAATGCATTATTAGTTTGAATTTGAATAATGGTTGTTTGAAAAAGGATCCACTGAGCTATGTGTTCACATTTTTCTCTCTTATTTTTTAGAAAATTAAATTACGAAGACCATGGAATTTGGATAGTTTTTATTTTAACAAGTTTCTATTTTTTGAAAGTTTCTTTTTAATGTAAGGGCATGTCGCCCAATTTTGAATAAGTCTTCCGCTAAAATTTACTTTTTATTTTAGAGGTTATGAATCTCTTTTGATCAACAATGTAATAGTTTACTTTTACATTAGAAAGTTATACATTTTCCTTTTTATGAATAAAGGAGTTGAATTTTTCTTTATCTTTAATTGCCTTGATTTTATTAAGTGAAAATTTGTATTCTTGAATTTGCTCTAAGGCAAGAAAGTCAAGTGTGTGTCACTTGTAAAATAACATGGATTCAACTCGCCAAGTGGTTAAGTCCACTGTCAAAGAATGGTGGTTATGTCCAATACTCAGAGAATGTGAGGATTGAGGTGTTACAGACTTGACAACCGTCTAATCTGCCTATTACACATGGTTTGATTTAAATAACATGTAGGCTGGTTTTGAGAGAAAAATAACCCATAGAAATTGTTCTAGGAGGCTTAAAATGATTTCGTCAAGTTACTCAACAAGACTAATTTCTTGGGAGCAAGTCTCTTTGGATTTTGTATGAATATATTGTAGGTTAGAGTCAAATTACGCAGAGATTAGAATAATTGACAACTCAGTTAAGCCATAATAATGTGGCTACTAATAGTATATATCATTGTTTTTAAAAAATTTTCTATGACGGTATAAAACTTTAAAATTTGAAGGTGAGTTCGGTTATATTGGTGATATTGATTGAAAATTTTATATTTTACAAGTGTCAATTTAAACAACAAAGTTCCAGGTGTCGATTAAAATGATATGATATATAACATTGGATCAAATTGTGGATATCAATTCAAACTGCAAAATGGTCCTACGTATTGATAGAAATATTTCTATCAACTAACTTTAGTCTGATATAAAATCTTATATGGTAGAGATTGTTTTAAATTTTTTTAAATATGCACTAGTGAATTGATAAATAGTTATTATATGGACATATACGAACACTTATTACGATCTATTTTATTTAAATGTGTGTGCAGAATTAAAATCTCAGGTCAGTCAACCCAAACTAAACTGGATTGATTTGGTTTGCAGGAGATGGAGCTAGAGCGAGGTGAGCAGCGAAACTAAGCATCTTTCTCTTTTTCATTGGAAGGAATTTGGTTCAGGGCGAGCTTGCTGGCGTTGGGCTTCTTTGATTATCTGGCTGCTTTTGAAGTTGCTATTTTTCCTCATCTCCTTCTGCTTTTGTAGTAAATAGTGGGACCCACGCTCAGCAGGAGGAGGAAAACGACTTCAGTAAGCTTGCAGGTAACGTAAAGCATCCTGCTGCTAGCTGCTTCTCCTTCTCCTCCTTTTCATACTCTTTTAACAGGGTTGTCTCTTTCATTTTCAAAATTAATGCCATTGTAGCCCATTAAACTGGCTTGTGGAAGAAAGTAATTACTCCATCAACCTCATTTGTTCTGCTGATTTAGACATCCACCTTCACCTCGGCCCACATGGAATCATTTGACCATCAGATTGTTGCCTACAAGGGAAGGGTCCCTTTTCTTTACCTTTAGTGTGTCAATGCTTTATCTTATGTCAAAAACCCTTAAAGGTTGTTTGGTACACAACAATGAATGAGATTAAACTAATTTGTAATCAAATTTTATGTTTGGCTAGTAGGATAAAACAATATCTACTAAACTTATAATATTATTTTATTCTACGTTATCTCATCCTCCTTCTATCCAATTCAATTTCATTATATTTTGTAAGAATATATTCTAACATATCCTATATATTAAACACATCCTTGATTTATTATTTCAAGACATATACTTCTTTTTAACCATGACTTTGCTCTTCTTCTATTGTTGTTTGAGAAAGTGTATTATTTATTTGGAAATCCCTATTTTGATTTAATTATTGATTTTCCCACTTATTACTATTAAAAAAGTGTTTTAATAGAATAAAAAGAAATAATCCCACATTAGAAAGACGAAAAAAAAGTATTAAAAATAAAAAGAAACTAAGGTAAGAGTAATGTGGATAGATGTAGTGGAAATTGGTCCAAAGATGGGCCCATGGATAATTTAGAAATATAATTATATAAAATAAAAAAATTACAAAAAGTGTCAGTTTTTTAAAAATATTTTCACTTTTTTAAAAAACTTTTGGTTATATCAATTTTTTAAAAAACATTAACACTTATCAATATAAACGAGCTACGACACAAATATCTGTTTTAGGGTTTCGAATCACAAGAAGGATCACGAAGAAGAAGCAGTAGTAGAACATAAATGATGATTGCTTTGATCTCGTGAAGTAGAAGAAGAAGAAGTTGTAGTAGAACTAGATCTCACGAACGCCAATCTACTGCTATTGGTCCATCGCCATCGCTGCAACTATTGCCGGGTGTTCTTGCTCACATTGGGTGTTCTCGTCGATCTGTTGACGATTTCATGCCATCGCACTATTGCTACTGTTTGTTGGTATGTGTTACTGTCGTTTGTTGTTCGCCACTGCTTGCTGCTCACGAACACCGATTTGCTGCTTTTTTTTCATTTTTCAACTGTTGTTGTTTGCTGGACTATTTCACGCTATCGCGCTACTGTTGTTGTTTGTTAGTATATTTGCCATTGTCTATTGTTCGCCAAATTGCTTGCCCAGATTTGTTCGTGCTCCTGGTGCTGCTCGTCGATGAAGAAGGTGCGCAGATCAGTTCATGCTCATGTTGTTGCTCACCAGTGAAGAAGGCACTAGATCTATTTATGCTCCTATTGCTACTCGCCCAGATCCGTTTCTCTTGTTGCTGCTTGCCAGTGAAGAAGAATCAGGTTGGTCTATGCTATGACTTTGTCTGTTGGTATGTGTCTCTTACCCCTTGCTCGCCGGTGAAGAAGAGCCAGGTTGTCTATGTTGTAACTTTGTATGTTGATTTGTGCCTCATGCCCCTTGTTATATACCAACTATATATTATATCAATAATATATCAATAGTATACTGATTGTATACTAACTTTTATATACCAACTATATATTAATAGTATACAGATTGTATACAAACTTTCATTAATATACTAATAGTTGGTAATAAATAGTTTTTTTTTGTATTTTTTATATTAAAATTTTAAAATATGTATAAAAATAAAAATATCAGTATTTATGTAATTATTTTTTTGTATAGATATTTTTTTAAAAAATAAATCAAAGACAAGGGTTTTGGGCCTGGTTCTTTTACTTAAATAAACTATTTTTGCTTGATTTAGAAATTTAATTTTTAAAATTTAAATTTTAACAACTATTAACTTTTTTAAGACAATTAATTAATTATTTGTTAGCTCTTTGAAAATATATGATTTTTCCGATTAAATGTCTTTTTGTTTTTTATAATAATATTTTATTTTACAGATTTATGGGGCATTTTCAGAGAAGAGAAAATCTATAAAAGAGAAAATAGAAATTTTAGTTTAAAATAACTAGAGTCACGTTGATTGATCAATAACCAATCAGATATTTCTATGCAGCATTAAATGTCTTAAAAAAATTTTTCAACACAATTTGCTAGAAAACATTTTGAAGTGTTTTGATTTGATTTTTGGCAGTTGTATAATATCTCGTTGGTCTTCGAGTACATATGAAGGAGAAAAATTCTATCTTAGGATATTGTCGAGTAAACTTCTGTCAATTCGGTTCTGATTTATTATTATTGTTATTATTATTATTATTATTGGTAAGTTTGTACATTTGTATGGTAGAATTTCCAACACCTACATCTCAAAGGAAAATGACGAACTGCCGGTCTGCCGTGCTCTAGATTTGTGGATTGTTCAACAGTTCGCGTTAGCTAATAAAAGAGGTTGGAGCCAATAACCCTATAGCTGCATAATACGATGAAATGTAGCTTTGCACGTGCAAACGGAGCACAGGAGTATTTATTAGAGTTTACAGGGTTTTATGATTAAAGTTGGCCGATGCCCCATTGTGACCGACTAACATGGAATTCTAAAGTAGCATCTGCACGCCCTCACTGAAATGCAATTTGTAAATTCATGGTCATACTTACAAGATAAACCCTTTTCATTGCAAGTAATTTTAGAAGATTTCAGTTCGTTAATCTTCAAAACTAAAGTAATGAGAATCGTTTGCCCAAAAAAAAAAAAAAACACATATATTTTATGAGGTTACAACATTTCATATATTAAATCTTATTATTATCTTCTCAAGCAAAAAAAAAAAAAAAAAAAATCCCTTGTGGTATTTATGCTCATCATAAAGAACATACATATATTGAGTTGAAGACGACATTTTTATTTCCAAATTTGAGTAAAATCGGTGGGTCATTGAGTTGGATTGAGTGATACATTACTTGGAGTTTTGATAGATTTTACTTCACAAAAGGATTAATGAGATAATGAAACTAAAAAAGAGAGTAAAAAAATAGTGACAAATGCATTTTCTAAGGGAGAGACTGCCTTCATTATATTAGCACTTTAATTTTATACAGATTAATTATGAACTAAAATTTTAAGCAAAATAGACTATTTATGTAAAATAATGTAATTATATATTTAATTGCTTCTTCGTGCTAACTAAACTGGTATTATTCACAATACAATTATGGAGGCGTGTACATATAAATGATACTTTTAACACTTAGGTCATGTTTAGTTCATAAGATAGGAATAAAATAGGACAAAAAATTATCCTAATCCGATGTTTGAGACTACATAGGATACAACAAAAAATTATTTGGGTCCACTTACTTATCTTATGTTGATGGAATAACTCAAACCCATCTTTTTTTGTGGGATTGAGTTATCCAACACAAAAAAAACTTTTTTTTAACTTTTAATTTTTTAAATATTTTTATCCCATCATATCTCATCCTATCCCATCCCACCAAAATAATCTTATCCCATCTTATGCACCAAACGACCCTTTAAGGTGTGATTTTCTTAATCTTTAATACAAAACTAATGTAATAAACTTAATTTTTTTTTTAACTATATGTAGTGATCATCTACTGAATTTATGATGACCTTTTAAGCAATATGAAAATGAAAAATATTGTTAAATCACCTTAAATCTTACGTTTCATTGAATGATTTGAAACCATTTCATAACTATGAGGGACAGTATCAATATTATGCGTATGTATAAGCATGCATTCCTTAGTTTCACATCACTTAGAAAGAAAATTTAGATTTGTTATTTTTTTTTCTCCTTTACTTATTATTATTTACTATTTTACAAGTTTAGATTATGTCATTCGAATGGCAAATAACTAAAAAAAAAAATCTATGTGCATATACACACACAAAGTAACCTTTATATTAATAGAGGTTAGATTCAGTGAATCAATTTTAATATTTTTTTACTAAAGGTTTCGAATTCGAGTTTTATGTATATATAACAAATTTTTTTTTTTGACTTTAGCTTATATAATGTTTAGTCTCAAAATGAGGTGGGTAGTAGGGGTGAAATCGGGTTAGTTCGAGTCGAGTGACGAAACCCAAAATCACCCGATCCAACCAGGTGAGAAGGACTCCCAACTCGACCAACTCGAGGTCCAATGGGGACGGGCCGGTTGGATGGGTTGAGAGCTTAAGAGAAGAAGAGGGTCTAAAACTCTAAAAAACAGGGAAGATGAACAGGGGCTAGTCAATTGATGCAAGGCTGTCAGGTAGTGGTTTAGTGGTGCAGAGGCAGTGGGTGTTGCAAATCTTGGTGGCAGAGGAGAAGAGAAAGAAGAGAGAGAAGAGGAAGATGAATCACAACTTGCAATTCAGCAGAGGGCTGTGAAAATCGCATACTATGATTTAAAGAAAGAAGAGAAATAAGAAGAAAGAGAAAAAAAATTTGGGCTATGATTTAGAGAAAGAAGAGAAAAAAGAGGACAAAGAGGAAGAGAAATCGTAACTTGGAGCTTGACGAACTGCAAAAATCGTAGGCTGCAATTTAGAGAAAGAAGAGGATGAAAAGGAAAATTATAGGATGCAATTTAGAGAAAGAAGAAAAAAGGAGGAAAATGAAGAGAAATCACAGATTTAGAGGAGTCTTATGAAAGAAGCCGAATGAAAAAAATTACTTTTATGCTTCATTCACAGTTGAATTCAATTCAACTCAACTTAAAGGGTATATCCGACCCGATCTAACATGAGATGTTCGAGTTTAGTTGGGTCGGGTTAAGTCGATCGGCTGGCTTACGCCCGTAGTGGCACTGTAAGCTGTAGGCGCTAAGCACTAAGCTGACATAAAAAATAAAACATAAAAAATAAAACATAAAAAGAAAAAACAAAAGAAAAAAAAAGTCTCCCATTAAAACGCCGCTGGCTGTTTTTCTCGTCCTCATCTCCTCTCTCTTGTTGTCGTTCGCCATTTTCTTCTCCTGTCCTTTATTTTCTTTTTCTTCATCTCCCCCTCTTCTTGTTTTTTGCTTCTTCTTCAATCGTCACGCTCCAAATCGCAGATCGCCTTTTCGATTCCACCAAAGTTAGGGTTTCGCCATAGTGCACATCTCCTTCTTCTTTCTTCTTCGTTTGGCTTTGTTTACGTCTTCGTGTTCTTGTTCGTGTTGGTCTCCTTCGGTTGGAGATAAATAAGATCTCCACTCGCAAGGGGGGGTTGTGAGTAGCAATGGCTGCCGACGGCGATTCCGGAGACGCGGGGGATTCAGGTGTGGTTGGCGGTGTCGTCACCGTCCAAATCCGATGCTCCAATGGCTCCAAGTTCTCGGTGCAGACTACCCTCGGATCATCGGTCGGAGACTTTAAAGCTGTTATTGCGCAAAATTGCGATGTGCCGCCTGAGCTACAGAGACTGATTTATAAGGGCCGGATCTTGAAGGATGACCAAACCCTAGAAAGCTATGGTAACTGTGTTTTTCATTTTTATTTCATTTTTTATTTTATTCATGTTGCCTACATTTATTTATTTATTGGCTATTTTTCACTTATTGTTATTTTTGTTATTTTATTAATTAGACATTTTGTGTTGAAGTTTGATTGATATCTGGGAATATATTGGAATTAGTATTGAATTCTGTTTCTCTTTTTCACGAGAAGTTCTGATTTAGTTGCGTTAATGGCGAGGAACTCAATTCATGCGTCTCTTGAATCAGTAAGTATGTGTTTGTTGATAATCGATCAAAAGCATGGGATGTTTTGAAAGATAAGAGGGATGAAGAAACGACTAGTAGTGTGGTTTTATTGTAAAGAATAACTCTTTCATTGAAGGAAAAGGGAGATCATCCTTTTGAGTTCCTATGTTAAATAACGGCTAAATGCTCTCTCTTTTTCTTGCAACATAATTTCGTCTAGGCTATCAATTATCCTTAGGTCATGGCTGTTTGGAGTTAGGAGTGTTCAGAGTTCTTGGACCTTTGTTAAGAATAGATTTGGAATGCCTTTGATTGGAAGATAAACTGAATAGGGTGATTGGCTTCATCATCAAAATATCAACATAATCCTTTACACTGTTTTTGAGTTGGATTAATTTGGAGGATGGTGAATTTTTATTTTACAATGTTCATGCTGGTGATACTTTTGAAGTGATGTTCGAGTGAAATGCGTAAAAGTTAAAAACCTTCCTAACTGGACATTGCTAAAATATCGCTACCCTATTTAGTTCATGAAAAATGGAGTCATGGTTCTCATTGTCATGGTTAATGGTAATTCTTAAGGCTTCTTTGATTGGAATAATTTCACCTAATCTGCTTACCTTGCTTTCTGCATTATAAACAATAAGAAAGAGAAGAGGATAGTGGTAATAACTTATGCGTGATTGGGCTAATGGCTTGGGGCTTTTAGCGAAAAGCATGAGATTTTGTGTTTGATTCTCGTGTTGGCCACTGGTGATGTGTCTCCTGCTTGGGCAACCATGAACTTAAGTGGATTAATTGGGCAAAGATAATGGAAACAATACCAACAACATGTATAGTGGTCCATTGAAATGCATCTATTTATCTAATGGCAATACTGTATCTAATGAGTCTAAATGTTTCATTTGCTTGTGTGAAGAGTGTGTAATGGTGGAATCTTATTCATGTTAAGGGCTTAAGTTATAAATAGGCATGAATGGTCATTTGGACTTTAGAATACCAGTGGTCATTTTAATGAATAATATCTCTGTGCTGTATGCTTTTAGATTTTTATTTTCTTATAAGAATCAATTTTCATCGTACTTTTTTTTCTTTTTGGACATTTTCATGTCAATTTGAAATACTTTGTTTTTTTGTTAAAAGTTCATTTTAGCATTTAAAAGAGCACCCTTACTGAAATATTGTTGGCATTACCATTTTGAGAATGTTTTGGTTATTCTTACTTTAGTAAAAGCCAAATTATCCAGACAGTGTTGGTTGTTGATTTTCATGTATTTTCTTTGTAGTATAGAATTTTTTGCCAGGTGTCTTTGTTCTACTTTTAATGGTTATGCTTAAATGTGTTTGAGTAGAAAAGATTTCATTCCACCTTTTAAATTATATATATCTAATTGGATGACTGCATAGAAAATTTATAAATTTTATTTGCTGGGGGCATCAATGCAACTTTTTCTCTTGTTTTAGAAAGAGAAGTAGTGAAATATGATCATTCGATTTCTATATCTTCATGTAAAGATGCAGATATTTATGTCCTTAGTACCTTTGAATGCTTGAAATTGACAATATGCAGGTTTTGCTTGACTTAATTGTGCAGTACTTGTTATATCGTTAATTGGTTGTGTTGCTTTCTTAACTTTATTCTTATATACATGCTGTTTAGAAAGGAAGCTGTAATCTTGTTACATTCTGCAACATCTATTGCTATTAGTATTTATTTGTTGAGTTTTGAGAGGTACACTTAGGGCTTCTATTGCATATTTGTTTCCTTTCTTTTATCATGGACCATTGATATGGCTACAACGTTACTAATGCAATTCAGTTGCAATATTAGCAATTAATTATTGATAGAGCACCTAGAATGTTGAAATTTTAAGATTTTATCTTGATATTTGCAGTTTTCTAGTAAACTTGCTCACTCTAATAAATTTCATTGCATGATCTGTTGGTAATATATTGTGATGTGAGCTTGAGTCGCATCTGCTCTCCTCTTGAGATAGGGGAATGGAATTGTACCAAAAAAAAGTTATGTAACAATTCTGCACAGAAGAAAAAGGACTGTGTGAGCTGTGAACATTTTCTCCAGAATATTCTTCTATTTGGAAATCTTATGAGAGTAGGGTTTTGCACTTTATGAAAAGAAAGGACCATTGGTACAAATAGATGCTGTTGAAGCTGTACCTGCCATCTCTTGATGGGAATAGGCGGAATATATCATGTGTGACACATGCAACATTGATTGGGAAATTTTAATTGATTAAGATTATTATCTAATAGAATGAATTGCCACCCAATACTCTCATCTCCTTATAATCTGGCTTCCTCTTTGGCATCTTACTAATATAAAGTGGAGGTATTGTGAAGATTCACATCACATCATAGACCTGTACTACTTGATTCATGCAAGATTCGTTCGGGGTCTATGCCATATAGGTTCAAAATTAATGGTTAACACACATAAGCTTTTTGCAAGAGCTTGGGGGTGGTGGCATGAGGAGGAGGTATATAGATGGGAAGGGTTAAATTATGGGACAAAAAAGTTTTTGGGCTACATAAGGCAAAAAGGGTGGAGGTTGAAGACATTATCATGAGTCTTGATCTCCTTGAAGGGAGAAATGAATGGTTGCCAGAGGCAACATTGTTTAGGAAACTATGCAAGGTTGAGCTGGGAGATATTTGCATGAAAGAAGATGGAATAGCCGTGCAAAAAGCAAAGATAAAGTGGCTTAAAGAGAGGGGGACTGCAACTCAAGGTATGTCCACAAGATATTATCACATCAATGAAGTATGAACACTGTTTACTAAAATTGAAAGGAGGATGATGTCACTATTGAAGACAAGGAAGAAGTGTGGAGATCGATAATTAGTTTCTTTGATAAGATCTATGTGGCTCAGAGAGAGAAGAGGTAGGGCTGGAGGGATTTGTGTGGAAAATAATTATGTAAGGGGACTAAGAAAGAATAGAATGCTCATTTAGTGATGGGAGGTTAGGGAAGTCGTGTTTGAGTGTGAGGAAGGAAAAGCCCTAGGTCTGGATGACTTTTCAATGAAATTCTACCAGAAGTCATTGAATATAGTAAAAGGGTATGGAATGAAGGTCTTTGAAGAGTTCTATAAATTAGGAGTTTTTAAATTTTAGGCAAACGAGACGTATATTTGCTTCCCTAAGAAATTGAAGTCTTCGAGAACAAGGGACTTTTGACCAATTGGTTTAGTTTCCAGCCTTTATAAAATTATTCGTTGGCTAAGAGAATTAGATAAGTGCTACAAATGTTAGTGGTGGATACACCATCTGCATTCATTCAAGGGAGACAAATTCTTAATGTTGTGCCGATAGTGAATGTGGCTACGGAGGAGTATCATTGGGGAGGCAAAGCATGAGTGGTATTCAAAATAGATTTTGAGAAGGCCTACAACACAATGGATTGGGGGATTTCTTCAGTACGTGCTACAAAGAAAAGGGTTTGGAAAAAGATGGGTAGATTGGATAATGGGATGCATCTCTTTAGTAACCTACTCAATATTGATAAACGATAGACCAGGGGGAAGGATTAAAGCAAATAGAGGTCTTAGACAAGGAGACCTGCTATCACCGTTTTTTATTGATTCTAGTTGTAGGCTGCATGAGTAAGTTATTGACACACTGCTTTTGTCTAGGTGAAGAAAGAGTTGAGATCTCGCACTTACAATATGTAGGCGACACACTGCTTCTATTGAAGGGAGAAGAAGATAATGTATTTGCTGCACCTAAGATATTGCAACGCTTTAGCGAGATGTCAAGACTGTCAATAAACATCACAAAGAATCAAATTGCTGGAATAAATATGGAGGGAGACATTTTGCTTAGCCCGACAAGTTGGGCAGGATGCTTGTTAGGTACATGGCCACTTATCTATTTGGGTTTGTGAATGTAGGCTTGATATGTTGCAAATTCTCTTGAAAGAGGGGTGTTTTTAGGATGCGGATGCCAGTGGTGCTTGCTTGTCGTCAACTTACCTTAGGACGTGGAGGCACTATTTACTAGCATCACAGTTCGTGGTTAAGACCAACAATGTCACCACAATCTACTTTCTAGGGCAAAAGCAATAAAAAAGTGTTGAGCTGGAATCCTATTTTAAGGTCTTGTGGTTTTGGAGAATCTAGCTACTGGAGAACCAAGAACGGAGAGCTTTCCCCCTTGTTTTGCTAGACTCTCTAGTTTTAAGAATGTTGGTTTTAAAAAATGAGTAATTGTTCTTATCCAAACCTTATTGCTTACTTTGAGAGCGAACAACTAATATGCTCCACTTATTGAATAAGGTTTTATGGTCATTCTAGGAATCTGGATGCCAAAGGTGTCCTTGGGGTGATGGATTGCAACCCTGATAATAGTTAGTTTTGGGAACCAATATCAACAAAATATCATCTAGGTCGAAAGGATACAAGAGGGCATTCTTGTCAAAAGGGGGGAGATTGACATTGATTAGAGTAGTGCTCAATGTGTTATCGACATAGTACTTGTTATTCAAAATTCTAGGAGGCATTGCTAAAATCATTGAGAAGAAATTAATGGAATTTTTATGAAAAAGAAAGGAAGGACAGAGAGTCTTAAGCTAATTAGGAGATGGTACAAAGATCTGAAGTGTTGGGGACCTAGGAAGAGGAAACATCTAGAAAATAAACGTTGCATTATGCAGTAAATGGGTAGTGAGATTAACAAAGGAGCTAAATGCATTATGGGCCATGGTCATAGGTATAGTAGTCTTCCATTTGTATATGAGATCAAAAGGAAATAATTAAGGAAGGTGACATTTTGTAGCCCATGAAAGTTTATTGGTCTTTTTCCTCATTTTTTTTTACAATAGTTACCCTACAAACATCTTTCATTGATTCAAGATGTTTCTCACATGAGGCTACATTTCCTTCCAATCTAACCAAATGTTGCTACTAAGGAACAAAAATTCGACTTTGTGCCAAACTTCGACCTTTAAAAATTAGAATTAATTCAAAGAGTTCGAGAAATTTGAAAGAATTTTTGTAAAAAATTGTCAACTTGAAAAAGTTTTGAAAATACTATGTAATGCTTAAGCGTGCACAATTTCTATTAAAAATGATAAAAATAAATATGAATAAATATATTTTGCATATAAAAGTATACATGTAATAATTTCGAACGTGTATTTTAACATTAATATTGTTTAATGTATATCACACATGTTATTTTAAAACTGTTATTAAAAAAAGAAAGAAAGAAAGAGAAACTTATTGTCAAACTTTTTGGATATGATTAGCGGTCTCATTGAGCTTTCTTCACTCTAGTGGTCTTACAAACATAAAACCTAGCTTGATTCTTGGTTGGCTTATTAGTCGTTACAAGCCCAAGTATATTCTATTTTTTTTTAATTAATTACAATAGATGAGTCTCATTTTTGTTCTTCTCGAAACACCTCTCTTTGTAGGCTCTCAACTTTTTTTTTTTTTTTTTTTCATTTTCTCTCCTTTATCCTACAACTTGTTCTTCTCTTTTTGGATCGTCACTTACCAGTTGTATATATCTCGCCTTCAATCTTTTTGATTTTTAGAGAGATTGTTTTTTAATGATTTCTATGATTATATAAAAGAATCTTTGAACATTACATAGATTCTTTCATGAAAATGTCTTTTTTATGACTTTATGCTTTTTTTCCCTTGCAAAAATTGTCAAAACTTCAAATTTAGGTGAACTTCGTCAATTTTTTCAAAGATTTCGACGAAATTTTGTAATTTTACAGTTTTAAGTGAACTTTGCTTCGATTGGCCAAATTACTGAATTAATTCGGCTAGTTTTGCCAAAATTTGGCTAATTTTCTTGCTATGGTTGCTCTAAGTGGTAAATATCTTGAGCGTAATTTTGTTTGTTGAGTTCGTCAATTATTCATATTTTTGCTCAATGTTTTTTGACTTGAGATTAGAACAAGAACTATCAAATCCTTATGCTAGCTAGTCAATGCAAAAACATAAAAATAAAATAAAATCATAAAGACCCAACAATGAACAAACTAGTATATACAACACATACAATTTTGCTTTCTACAATTTACAACTACAAAGAAAAGAGATACAAAATAGAAAATAATTTCACAAAAAAAGAAATTATCTAATTAAAATGAAAAAAGCCATGAAACATGATTAAATAAATAGAATTTATTGTTACTTTGTCTGAGTCGCAGTGAGTTACTAGAGTAGTCGGCGGTCGTTGGAGTTGGAATGACTTTCATAGAGAGTTGATTGAGAGAGAGTCAAGAAGAGAGAATTGAGAGTGGAGAGAGTCAAGGAGAGAGAATCGAGATCGGAGAGAGTTGAGAGAGAGAGAGTCGAGAGTGGAGAGAGTTGAGAGAGAGAGTTGAGAGAGAGAGAGAGAGAGAGAGAGAGAGAGGGAGGGAGGGAGGGAGGGGAGGTGGTTCACTTTCTCAGGCGGTTGGTATGAAAAGCCATCTGTACTTGGAGGAGGTTCTATTAATGTGTCGTACATCATCTTCACAAGCATTACAAGAAATAAGATTGATCGCTTTCTATGCATCCATATATTTGATATGATTTGAAAGGAATAGTAGGGTGTTTTGTGGGAGGAAGGAAAACACGGAGAAACTTTGGGAGACCATCAAGGTCAAAGTTGCATCTTGGGTGTCAGTTTCTCCTTCGAACATAAAAGATACCCATCTCAAGGTGAATACTAAATTGAGGTTCAAGTTTATAACTCTATGCAAATACATATAGACACACACACACACACACACACACACACATACATGTAATTGTTAGTAGATACATAGATATAGAGAATAGTAATGTGCTCAAGAATGGATGTACCTTATTGATATTAATAAAGTTGTTTCTCCTCCAAAAAGTAAAAAAGAAATCATCTCCTACTTTTCCTCTGGATCTTTGTAAAGAACCTTGCCATCTTGTTAAGTTTTTCAAAAGAAATCATCTTCTATTCTTGATTTCATGTTCTTGGCTTTCTTGTTGCTTTTCCATGGAAAAAATCATTTATTTTCATTGTCTTTTTGAAACACTTGACATTGAGCTTCAATTTGGTTGTCCCTGGTGATAAATTTAGCATTATCTTCCTTGGCATTGGTTATAATAGTTCTTATTAGTGTTGTCAAAGTAGATAGATGGATCTAGGTGGTAAGTCTCTATAAGGTGAGGTCGAGATAATTTTAAGACGGACGATAAAATAATTATTTAGAGGTTTTTAAAGAATATTTATTTATTTAGTAATTTTCACTCTATATATATGTGTATTTGTGTGTGTATGTAAAATAGATAATATCTTAAAATAAATAATATATTATTTAGTTTTATTAATTTAAGTTTTAAAATGGACCATGAAGAACATGCTTTTTACGTGGAGTAACGGAAGATAGAACCCAACAATGTCCAAGCTTGATCGTTTTCTGTGCAATAAACAGTGGGGGGATAAGTTCAGTCACCAACAAGTGTGGGGTATGCAGAGATTAACCTCGGACCACTGGC
>JAJIYU010000416.1:0-51955 GCA_030144865.1 Tinospora cordifolia
TTTTTTCTTATTTTTAAATGTCCAAATTTATTTTATTTCCATAATATATCATATAATAGTCATTTAAAACATGTTTTCCAACATTTTTATATTTATTTCTTAATTTTTAAAGATTCATTTTCGAGTTGTGTGCGTTTAAAAACTCCGGGGTGTTACATTTTCAATCGGTCAACAATAACCCAAATGACATCATATCTATCATGGGATCTAGGCAGTCCTTGATAAAATCCATAGTAATATGCTCCCATTTTTACCCTAGAATGGGTAAGGGTTGCATCTAACCTCTAGGACTTTAATGCTCAGCTTTTACTTGTTGGCGCACACTGTATTTCTGCATATACTTGGCTATATCTTTCTTCATCTTGTCCCACCAAACTATTCTCTTTATATCATGGTACATTTTTGTAGACTTTGGATGAATGGTATATTAAGATCTATGTGCCTTTTCCAATAATGCTGCCCTTAACTCCCTATCAACAGGTATCTATAGCCTTCATTGATACTACAACACACCATCAAACAACCCAAGTTTCATACATAATCAAATTAGGATCATGTCACTGTAATTTCCTGATCTTTTGAATATGTGAGTTTATAAGCTGAATATGCATTTGAGCACAAATATTAACATGTGGCTCTACAGAGAGAATACCCATCATAGTCACTCTTTCCAAAAGTCGCTATTCTTGGGCCATTTGGAAAGCTACCACACTAGTCTCCACTCTTTTCTCTACAGTACATCTGCTATAGCATTGGCTTTCCCAAGATGATACTCCAAAGCGAAGTAATAATCCTTCAGGAATTCCAACTATCTACGTTGCCTCATATTATGTTCTTTCTAATCAAGCAAATATTTCAGACTCTTATGATTAGAATACAATGTGAACCTTTCTCCATACAAATAATGTCTCCATAGTTTCAACACAAAAACTACTGTTGTTAGCTCTAAATCATGCACAAGATAATTTTTTCATGCACCTTTAGCTATCTAGATATATAAGTAATCACTCGACCTTCCTACATCAACATACCTCCCAAACCTGTTTGTGCTACATCTGTATATATTACTAATTCTTTTCCAAGGTGTGAAAGTACTAAAACACGAGTAGTAGTCAACTTCTTCTCTAATTTGGTGAAAACATCTTCACATGTTATAGTCCACACGAATGGTACATTCTTCCGAGTCAGCTTTGTGAGTAAAGTGGCTAATTTAGAGAATCCCTCTACAAACTTTCTATAATAGCCAACTACACCAAAAAAACTACGAATCTCGGTCAATATGGTTTGTCTTAGCCAATTGATAATATTCTCAAGCTTAGTAGAACCAACTACAATACCCTCTGCACTTACTGTATGACCCAAAACTTTCACCTCATCTAGCAAAACTCACATTTGTTGAAATTAGCATATATTATATGCTATCTCAAAGTCCTCAAAGTGATATGGAGATATTGTTCATGATCTTCCCAAGTCTTAGAATAAATGAGAATATTATCAATAAACATAATAATGAATTGATCTAGATATAGCTTAATTACCCTTTGCATTAAATTCATAAACATGGCAGGAGCATTAGTTAATCCAAAAGGCCTCACAAGAAATTCATAATGACCATATCTTATTCTAAAAGTAGTCTTTGGCACATTTTCTTCTCGAACCCTTAAGTGACGATATCTCAATCTCAAATCAATCTTAGAAAAGAATTTAGCACCATTCAACTGATCAAATAAATCATTATTGCATGGCAAAAGATATTTATTCTTTATTGTCACCTTATTCAACTGGTGAAAATCTATACACAATCATAAGCTTCCATCCTTCTTCTTTACAAACAACACAAGTGCGGCCCAAGGTGACATACTTGGGTTAATAAACCCTTTGGTCATCAACTCATCTAGTTGTACTTCTATTTGGAGGAATGAAAATAAGCTTAGTATTATTCATCAATTCAATAATAAAATCTATCTCCCGTTTTGGTGGTAACCCTAGCAAATCATCCAAAAACACATTGGGGTATTCACAAACTATGGGAATTTCAACTAACTGTATGTCTTTTGCCTTTTCCACCATTGAACACATATGGCCAACATTCCTACTTCTTCATTAGTAGCCATATGACCTTGACTAGGAATTTGTGAGGATGTTATACCTCTATACACAAATGAGGGTTAGCCCGGTATTTGAAAGACTACTCTTTTAGAAAAGCAACCAACACATGTATGATAGGTCGCCGACCAATCCATGCCTAGAATAACATCAAACTCCAAAAATTCCAAAAGTCTGAGACTCACAATCATTTCATGACCATCATGTTTTATCACAAAATTTTCGCACACCATATTTAGATATATTTTTGCAATGTCTGTTTTGCTCAAAATCAAAGGTGTGTTTGTCGTAACAAGGGACAAATGCGATCTATCTACCATATGTCTAGTAATAAACAATAAAGTTGATCCAACATTAATCATAGCATACATAAGAGTATTAAAGATATTGATAATACCTTCAATGAGTTTTCATTGAAGGTATTATCAATATCTTTAATACTCCCTAGATAGTAGGTCTCAGGCTAGTCGGGCTCAAAAACTGCACTAGCCTGTTCACACAGCCTAGTTGTAGTTCCACCTCCCTAGATAGTAGAAGGTCTCAAGGGTGCAGACCGTGGACATTGAAAAGCTCCATGTCCTGGCATCCCACAAGCAAGTAAATGGTGTTCTACCTGATCCAGAAGTTTAAAATGCAATTGGAGACCTTGTACCTCCTATTGCCATATAAGAGGTCTGCTCCTAGTCTATTGTTGTGGTCTTGTAACCCGCCTCCCATGCCCTAGGCCCACGTCATCCGACGATAATTTCTTTTTATTTTTGGTCAATCCGGGAGGCAGGCCCCGCATTACATTATCTCTTTTCCTTTCTTTTCCCAAATCCTTGGGATTTCCTGGGTATATTAACTTATGCACAAATAGATTTTATGAAAACTAATAACAACAGCACGATATAAATAAAATCTCATATCATTAATTAAATCAAAATTCCAAGGTACATAAATGGTTTTAATACAGCAGAAATAACTTCAAAGCTTAAATAAGATAATTTGGGCCAACATGCCCTACAATTTAATAAGTTTCCAAAAATAAAAATCCAAGTGTCTTCCATAAGGCCTCGATATGTCAATTTCCTAAAAGATTAGAAAGAAGGGTGAGCTTGAAGCCCAATGGATCATTCCAAATATTTAAAGCATTATTTCAATAAATAAGACAAACATGTCAAACACTTTCAAATATTATGCGATTCACATAGTTCATTATTTTTCAGTTGTAATTAAGACCAAAAGGGATTAACCTCTGTGTTTCAGATCTAGGGAGAGAGATCATACTTGAAACTCAAACCCTTCTCTGTGAAATAAGATCACTCCTAGAAACCCAGCTCACTCTAGAGTCAATCTTGACACCCAATTCTCAAAGGTTCGACATAGTTGGAACACACACGAAGAAATCCTTCCCCGCGTCGTTATTCAATTAGAATCCCAATTAATCTTCAATTAAGTGGGAAAACATAAAATTTACGTAAATAAACCAAACTTAAGCAAAAAATTAAACATGCGAGCATGGTAACAACACAACATGGATCATATCATCTCATAGCATACATGTTTATTAATGTAAGTCTAAGCATGCATATTCTACATGGCATATATAATAATTGATTATGCATATTCAAAGTATCAAAACAAGCAAACCTTATTTAAATTAGAATAATAAAGTAAAAGTTGAAAATCATCTCTACCTTAATTAGCAAACTTGTAATACCCTAAATTCTTTGTATTCAATTAATTAAAATTTGTCATTTATTCAGTGAAATTCAGGTGCAAAATGAAACCAGGTTCATTTTAGGGCTAAATTTGATAGGTTCCAAAACTCTCATTTAGTGCCCGTTAGGGACCCAAAACAACTTGAAATGAAGTAAGATGACATGAACCAACTAAGGGGACAACATATCCAAAAATAAGAACAATTGGTCAAGGTTAAGGTTTTCATTTGCCAAACGACCTTCAAGGGGTCCAAATTAGAAAAAATTGTCATTTAGGGTGCTTCGGGGGATCGAAATGATCTGAAACAAAATAAAATGGCATGAACTAATAAAATGAATGAAATATCCAAAAATTAGAACAATTGGCTAATATTTGAATTTTCATTTGCTTAGTGACTTCAGTGGGTCTTAAATAAGAAAGTTTTTGAAGGAAAATCACCTCGAGCCAAGCCATACCTTAAAATGTGCATTAGGTTCATGTGATTCCAAAACTATATGATATAAATTATAATTCCATATAAATAAGGAGATATTAATTTTTATTTGATTTTTGTGAACCCATGAAGTCATGGCCACCCCCACTTGATTATGTACATCCACACCCACTTAAGCCAAAATTGGCCCAACCACATACATGTGTGTATGCACACATGTGAGTAACCCTATTTAGATAGTTTCTTGGAACCAAGATGAACATCTTTGGCTATTATATGGTGTCCCCTCAAATTTGATATTGTATACTCATACTTGATGTCCAAGAAATAAGAACATGGGAAAGTATTCCTTGTGTGTTTGTGTGATAAGTAAGCAAGGAAACTAAAAAGGAAAGTTAACATGAGCACATAGGGGACGTCTCATTTGAATTAGAATATGATTTAAACCTCTTTTGTGTTCATACATAGAAAGAAAACAAGATTATACTCATATCTTTTGAATTAGAAAGTTATAGTGGTCCTACTTGCCAACCATGAGCACACTTGCCCTCTTTATGCAAACCATCCCCTTTATGTATAAAAACTTGCCCAAATTTTTGGCAGCTGCCCAAGTAGCCCTAGGACGTCCCATATGCTCTCATGAACATCTATATAAACCCCCCTTGCTCACTTTCATCTCATCTCAAGCAAAGAGTTGACACTTTCCTCTTTGTTTGTTCTTGCCCTCTTCTTGACACCTCTTCTCATCCTCTTTTCTCTCTTGTATGAAAAGTTCTTATTTCAGTATTTTAGAGAGTTGTTGAAGTAGTCTTGTTGGTGATTAGAAGTTCTCGAAGTTCTAAAAGTAGTGGATAAGGAGAACCTCTACTCGATTCTACAAAGAAACTCGAATTAAGGTGGAGGGAATTTCTTAAACCTCTACTTTGTTATTTTAAATTTCTAGCATATTCATGCTTGTTTAAATTCTAATTTTCAGCATGTGTTATTTTAGTTTCAGCATGTTTAATCATATTTTAATTTTAGTTAGCATGTTTTTATGTTTTAATCACTCATGAGAGCATGTCATGCTTAGAATCTATGTTTAGGATTTAATTCAATGTTCCAAGCATGTGATGTAATGTTTTTCATGCTTTCTTGGTGGTTTAAAATCTAATATTTACATTTTGAATTCTTTTCTGATTATGTGATTCTTAAATGTAAGAAAATGAAGATAAGAACCACGTACTCTCACAGTGACCCGTATGGGTGCTATGGGTGTTCTTAACACATGTTTGGAATGCGTGGTTGTGAGGCGCAACTAAGGGATACTTGGTATGTGGCATCCAATGGAAAGTGACAAAGAAATGTCTTTCCACCCTAAAGAGGGGTATTTAAATTAAGAACATCAAGGAAGTAGAACCCCTTTCAGTCTTAACATCCACTACAACCAAAAAGTTGTTTGAGTCACTTAATGCATGAAAGTGTTTGAATTTGGATGTGCTATTGATTTGAAATAGAAACTTAGTTGTTTAATGAATGATCCACTGGGTTATGTGCTCACTGCTTCCTTTTATTTTTCAGGAATTTGACTTGAATTGTGAAGGCCATGGATAATAGATTATTTCTAAGTTTTGAAAGTTCTATTTTAAGGGCATGTTGCCCAAATTTTGAATTTAAGACTTCCTCTGAATTTTATTTAAGTTTTGAAAGTTATGTACTCAAGTTTTGATTTAAGAATGTAACTTTCTTTATTTTATTTGAATAAATAAAGAGTTTGAAGTATTCCTTTATCTAATTGTATAGCCTTATTGAATTGAAATTTAATATAGTGTGATGTATCCATGAACGTTTTCAATAAGTGTTTAAAAAAAGGAATTGAAATGCAAGTTGTGTACTTGTAAATATAACATAGGACCCAACCCACCTTGTGGTTGAGCTTAAACCTATTTCTAGGGGGTTGGGGTGATACAAAGGTGGTATCAGAGCCTAGGCATTAGTTGCTAGGCAAAGATTAGAAAGTTTCCTCTGATACTAAAAGTGGTATCAGAGCCTAGGCTTTAGGTGCCTTCAACTAGAATTAGAAAGTCAATCAATGGCCATTTGACTAGAATTAGAAACTCAAATTAGGGTTTCACTTTGAATTGAATCGAATCTTGAATGCCTTGGGCTAGAATTAGAAAGTCGATCAGTGGCTGTTTGACTAGAATTTGAAACTAAAATTAGGGTTTCACTTGGAATTGAATTGAATCTTGAATGCCCTACCTTCTCTTTTTTAAATTGAAAAACGTTTTAGAAAGTGCTTTCAAAAAGGAAGTATATGTTTTTGAAATATTTTGTTTGGATACAAAGACTATAAGTTGAGTTGATAGTAGGTAAGCTTTGTCCCGAGTAAAGCTAAACATGGAAAGGAAGGTGGGTTATTGTAACATCTCGAAAATTCGTATGAAAATTGAAAATTTATTTAGAGAATTATATGGAATTGACGGATGAAAAATTTGGAAAGTCCTAGTTTAGTCAAATAAAGAATAAACTCAATTTGATCGATTTTTGGAAGAAAATATATGAATATAATATATATCATGGGATATCATAGCCAAAAAATACAAGGATATGTGCAATTTTTTATGAAAACAAGATTAAAAAGTCAATTTGGATTAAGATTTGGCAAAAATTCAAAACTAGAATATGAAATTCGGTTGAAAATCATATAAATATATAACTCAAAACGCATCCAACGGGTGCAAACCGTCGATCTTAATCCGATCTCGCGATCCGAAAGCTACAACAGGATCCACACCAATACCCGAGCGCACAGGATAACAAAGATAGAATAGAGAGAGATGATCAAGGACGATCGGACGGCCGCGATCAAAGTCGCAAAATTTTGATCACGAAGTCACACGGTGCGACTCTGCACACACCAATCTCGACCCCCCTGTTTGATCTGTGTGTGTGTCTCGAGGACGATCCAATGCGCTGAGATATTAGCCGGTTTATAAAATACGAAAAAATGAGAAAAAAACGACAGAAAATTTGCCAAAAATTATCGAAAAATCGAGATAAATACCAAAAATTGATTTTTAAATTCTAAAAAAAAAATCAAAAATACTTCTTTTCCTCTTATAATTGGAAATACAAAATTTCAGAGAATTTATGTGTTTTACTCTAAGAAAAACTAAAAAATTTCTATTTTTTCTCCTTTAAAATCTATATAAACCCCCCTAGTTTCTCACTTCCCTCATTCCGAAAATAAGAGTTGAAATTTCTTCTTATTTTCTCTAAGCCCTCTTCTTAGCACATCTTCTCACCTTTCTTTCCTCTCTCTTGTGTGTGAGAAGTTTTTTTCTTGGGTTGGAAAATTAATTTGGCTGATCTTCGTTGGCACTAGTACATGGGGGAATTGTTGCCGAAATTTCTGAAGAAAGCGTCACAAGGTAGAAGTGATTTCTAGAACACCCTTCTGTTCTTATTTAAATTTTTGGCATACTCATTATTTGTGCGTTTTTCACTAAAATAAAATATTTTCAATTTCAGTTTCAAATTTTTAAAAGTTTATTTCAGTTTTTCAGTTTTGATTCATGTTTAAGCAATTATATCATCTATGCCATGTTAGTATCATGCTTAGGTTTTTAAATTAAAGTATGATGCATGTTTTATGAGTGTTTCATGAATTGATTGTGTATATTCTGAATTTTAGTTTGATTTCATATTCTGAAATTTATTTTATGAGATCATGATATGAGAGTTAAGATGAAACGATGGTGATAATAACCACGTACCATCATAGTGGTCAAGGCGACGCTATGGATGTTCTTTTCATATGAGTTAGGTCATATGGTTTTTAGACCTAAGTACTTGAGGGTCATGTACCACATTACCTTGTGAGTCACCACGTATAACGGGTTGATACCGACATGTGCCACGAACGGGTTGATGCCGAGTGGGCCCCGTTTACTTAGTTAAGAGCATCAAGGGATTAAAGGCCATTTTGGTCTGAGACTCGACTTGAACAAATTGTTGTTTGAAACGCCTAATGATTGCAAGTGTTTCAATTATGATTGTGTTATGAGTTTGAATATGAAAGATAGTTGTTTGAAAAAGATCTATTGGGCTATGTGCTCACTCTTTCCTTTCTTATTTTTTTAGGAACGTGAAACCTATGAAGCAGTTGAACATAGATAGTTCTTAGAAAGTTTCTACCTTATTATTTTTAGAATTTTTAAGGGCATGTTGCCCAAAGTTTAAATCTTTTCTACTGAAAAGTATTTTGAAGTTTTCTGCTGTAATAATTAGTTTTTTGAAAAGTTTTGTACTTTCAATTTTTTCTATTATGAATAAAATAGTTGAATTTATTTATCTCTTTTAATTTACCTTGATTTTATTAAAGTGAAAATTTTGTATTCTTGAATTTTTATAAAAAGGCACGAGATATTGAAAAAGAGAAGAACAAGTGTGTGTCACTTGTAAAGTAACATCAGCCCGGCCCGCCAGTTGGTTAAGTACACTGTCAAGAAAATGGCGGTTATGTCCAATGCTTAAAGATACGGGGGTTGAAGTATTATAGTTATCCCACCCTAGAAAGTGTAGTTGCTAAGCAGATTTCGGTCTCGCCACCGAATCTAGAGGTTGTCCCACTAGCTTATACGAATAGTCTGAGTTGAAGAACACCCTTACTTTCTATAAAAGAAAATTAGAAAGTGAAAAATTAGGGCAAGAAACTTTTTAGAAGTCGAAAAAGATGCCAAAAGTGGTGTCTTAACTAGACAGAGGTTGTGAGTCAACCAGTTTGAAACCGTGGGTCTTGGAGATTTACCTTAAGTAGAGACATGGGTGTAGCCATGGGTGGCACAGTGGATCAAAAGCATAAATCTCTGGGACATAGGCTAGAGACTAAAACTTGTTTGAAAACAGAAAATTGTTTGATCAGGACACAGGATCGGGAAGCTTCTATATCTTTCAGTTTCTATGTAGTATGGGATGCATAACAGTTCAGGGATATGGAAGAAGCCTGGACTTAGAGAATGATGGACCATGTGTGGTGAATGATCAGTAACTCTGGAAGAATGGGTTTCTCTATGCTCGTTGGTATGGGGCGGTGGAGTATAGTGGGCTCGGGAACGTTAGTTATTGAGCAATTTGCAAAATTGTTTGGGTGCGACTCTGTTCTGGGTGAAAGCCTAAGTGGAAGGGGTAGAGTGATATGGGACACTTGAACTTGAAAGATTAAGTGGAAGCTTGGAACCTTACTATGCTAGCTTGATTGTATGATTGTCGGATATGCATGATGTAATCTTTAATTGCTTTGAGACCAAATCCTGTACCCAAACATGAAAAACACCTAGAAGAAAAACATTTAGGCCACTGAACAAATTGAGAACCTAGAGATATGAATCTAGAGTCATGATAGTACAAACATTTGATGAAGCAAATACTGACGACCTACTCGATTTGTAGACAATGGTTGGGACAAGAAGGTATGCTACTCGATCCACCACCTCTGATGAAACTAAGCAATGGGAACAAGAATTGTCTGCTAGAATGGAGGCACAGATGGAGGCCATGATGAATGAGATGTCGCAGAGGGTGCTGGATCAACTATTGAGGGCACTTCCACAAATAATCCCTCAGGTAGCTCCTCAACCACAAGTACCTGAACCTGCTCAGGTTCAACAACTAGCACCTGTCGCCCAAGATCCCGAATGTCAGAGGGCTCGAGAGGGTTTGGAAGATGAGAAACAGAGAAAGATGCTGATAGAGCTACAAAAGTTCCATCCTCCTTCATTTGATGGGACTACTGATTGCATCTCGGCAGACCACTGGTACCAAGAGATGGAGGAAATTCTCAATGTACTTACGGTAACGAGGTCGAGACGAGTGGCACTGACCACGCACCACTTCAACGGGCCAGCCAAAAGTTGGTGGCTATGATGAGGATAGACCCTTATACAGACGTGGATAACATCAGCTAGGAGAACTTCTCATAAATCTTTTATGAAAATTCTTTCTAGAGGCAACCTTAAACAAGTTATAAGAGGGCTTTGTTTGACTGAATCATAGGGACATGACTGTAGCTGAATATGAGAGGAAGTTCACCGAATTAGCCAAATTCTCCCCAGATCTGATTAGGGAGGAGAAAAGAAAAGCCAATCGATTTGCACTGGCTCTCAAGATGGAGATCCGAAAGATAGTGAAGACTCTAGGCCTAAAGACTTACAAAGATGTCGTAGAGAAGTCCCTAACACTAGAACAAGAACTCAACTTGGAACAAAGGTTGAGGGGGAAGAATAAGAGACTCGGGAACAAAAATGATCAAGGGGCTCAGAAGAAAAGGAAAAATGGTGGGAAAGCACCCCTACACAGAAAAGGAAAAATGATTGTCCTAATGCACAGGTTTGAGCTCCTCAAGAACAACCACATCAGGGAGAAGGTCAGAATGGCCATCCTTAGGGGAGGCAACAATAGTCGAATGCCAATCAGGGGCATAACCAGGGTCGTGGGCAAAACCAGGCAAGAATGTTCACTGTTGAGGCTCAAGAAGACCAAGTCCCTGCAGTGGAAGGTACATTTTTGTTGTTTAATGTTGTCGTGAAATTGTTGTTTGACTCAGGTGCCTCTAAATCTTTTACTTCTAAAGAACTAGCTGATAGGTTACAACTTGTGATGAAAACACTACCTATAACATTGAATGTGTCCACACCAATAGGGACCATTGTGACTTCAAAAAGAATGTGTAGGTGTGACCTAAGGTTCGGGGATAAACTCATAACAGTAGATCTATGTACCTTACCTTTTTATGGCTATAATGTAATCTTGGGGATGGATTGGTTGGACCAGTACCAAGCTCAGATAGATTGTCCTAAAAGACAAGTGACCATAACCCTACCTTTTGGGGAAACCTATAAAATCAATGGAGATATGCGGAAACTATCGAAGAGTCCAACCATAGCCATGTTGAGCTGCTTAAGGTAGAAAAATGAGTTTGATGAACTTTCTGAAGAAGAACCTATGGAACTAAAAAGGATACAAGACCTAGCAGTGGTTAGTGAATACGAGGATGTGTTGTCAGATGACTTACCTGGACTACCACTTGCTAGAGAGATAGAGTTCAAGATTGAACTTCACCCAAGAACTAACCCTATAGCCATAACTCCTTATAGAATGGCACCAGTAGAATTGATTGAGTTGAAGTCACAACTCGACGAACTCCGAGAGAAAGGTTTCATTAGGCCGAATGAATCACCTTGGGGAGTTTCGATGTTGTTCATAAAGAAGAAGGATAGTTCTATGATACTTTGTGTTGATTATCGGAAGTTGAACCAAGCTACGGTGAAGAATAAATATCCTTTACCAAAGATTGATGACCTATTTGATCAATTGAGAGGAGCCACTCATTTCTCGAAGATTGATCTTAGGCCGGGATATCACCAGTTGAGAATCAAGGAGTCTGATGTACACAAGACGACCTTCAGAACAAGATATGGACACTTCGAGTTCATCGTGATGCCCTTTGGTTTGACCAATGCCCCAGCAACATTCATTGACTTGATGAACAGAGTGTTTAGATAATATCTTGACCAGTTTGTGGTGGTATTTGTAGACGACATCCTAATCTACTCCAAGTCAAAGGCTGAACACTTAGAACACTTGCAGTTAGTGTTGGAGACACTTAGAAGGCATCAATTATATGTCAAGTTTAGCAAGTGTGAGTTCTGGATGAAGACAGTCAAGTTCCTTGGCCACGTAGTGTCAGCAGAAGGCATCCTGTAGATTCGAAGAAAGTGGAAGCGGTTATGGATTGGAAGCAACCTAAGATAGTTACAGAGATTCACACTTACAGAATTTAGCCAAGAATTGATTTCTCCTAAGTGTCTCCACTATAAATTTCGACATGATGAGTTTCTGATTTGGAATAAGGTAGGGTGTCATCCATAGAATTACTACTAACAAATCAAGGTCTTATTTAAATTCTAAGTTTCTTAGACCTATGAATGTTATTGGTTAAATTAACTAACATCACTGTTCATATTGACTATTAATCACGCTGTGGTCAAGTGTTCATCGTTCGTCTACCAAACATTGGTCCTTGTCTCCTAGGGATAGAATAGATCTTGTTCAAGTAAGGTCGTCTCGTGTATGTCAAACTATCAGATTCTCAATTGGTGATATCCTGAGTAAAGATCAATCTTTGAGAAATGAGTGGCTCCTCTAAATTGATCAAATAAGTCATCAATCCTTGGTAGGGGGTACTCTATTCTTGACTTTAGTTAGATTTAAGTCTAGCTAGTCAACAAACACCCATCTTTCTCTGTTCAATGACATTCCTGGTGAAAGATTTGGGAATATACTCTTTGTTCTAAAATTTTATTTTATTCAAATTCTTAAATTCATTCATCCAATAGTTTTGACAAAATTCTGGGTATTACAATTTACTTACCCTTCTCCAAAAATATAAATTGTCCTAATGGTTTATTCAATATATTACTAGTGCTACTACTAAAGGGGTTTGATCTTTGGGAACATCAGCAATAGCAAACACTCTGGCTTGGTTCTACCCTTGGCCCTGATTTTAGTTCTGTGGTTGTTGTTGTTGAAGAGCTTAGGCTTTGGTAGGAGTGGACTTTGCTATATGTCTTGACTGGTTATAGTGGAAGCATAGTCCTTGGAGCCTAGCCTGCTCCAAGTGTTCCTCTATAGCACATTTGGGTTGGTTCCAAGTCTGGGACACCTTATTGCCATTATTTTTCTAATTGGTGTTATGTTTCTTATTCCTATTTCCCTCCTTTTGATCGTCTTGTGGCGTCTTGTTCCTATTCCTCAATTTTTGTTTAAGATTGAGTTCCTACTCCAATATTAGTGCCCTTTCCACGATGTATCCATACGTCTTTAGGCCCATTGGCATTATCACCTTTCAGATCTCAATCTTGAGACCCTCTGCAAATCGGTTAGCCTTTATTTTCTCCTACTTGATCAATTTAGGTGAAAATTTAGCTAATTCAGTAAATTAATCTTATATTCGACTACTGTCATGTCTCTCTGATTCAACCTTACAAAATTTGACTACATATTCCTCGGTATAGCTTCTAGGAAGAACTTCTCATATTCCTTGAATTCTTCCCAGTTTATCTCTCTTACGTTAGTGTTTAGATCGACCTTTAGCATCATCCACCAACTCCTAGCTAGTCCCTTGAACTGATGGGTAGCTAGCGCCACTCTACAGGGACCTATTGCCCCTAATACGTCTAGGTGTTCACCAACTCCTAGTACCAATGGTCTGTCGTCATTCAGTTAGAAGTGCCATCAAATTGAGATGGGTGAAGTTTCTGCAACTTCATCAACATGTCTCTCTGTTCTTTCTCTTCCCTGTCTTCTTGTGCCCTTCAACGAGCTGGGACCTCAAGAATTGGCACTGGCTATTATTTTGTAATCTATTCTCGTACCTATAACTATGGCATCGCTTGCAGTATCATCTGTAACACCCCGTAACTTCGTGATCATGCCACGTCGTGAGTAGAGATAAAATGAATAAACTAATAAATCGAAAAAATCGATATTGGTTGAATTGAATTAGCTGATGATAATAATAATAAAATAAAATAAAAATAAGGCTTTAAAGAAATGAATGGAGAGTAATTAAATTCAAATTAAAATTTATTAAACTAATATAAGGTATAAGTGTATATGGATTCATATAATGAAATGTTATATATGTGTAGAAAAATAAATATATATATATATATATATATATATATATATTTATGCATCAAAGAGAGAGGATTATACACATATATCAAAGAAATCAATATCTATATCTATAATCTTATGAATTTATGACATGGTTGAATGAATAATAATTATATACATACAACTTGTGGTAAGGAGTAACTAAATAATACTAATGTAAACTTATAATAAAGCTTTAAAATAAATCATGATGCCTAGTTAGAAAAATAAAATAAAAATGGACTGAAATCTAAAGATTGTTGAAGAAACGCCGGAGCAAGGAGAAGAAACTAGAAAATTCAGGTCCGGTTGCCGTATCAGTATCTGGAAATTTCTGGGCAGATGAGCTTAGCGGCGAATGAGGGAATTTTTTGGACAATTGAAACATTAGAATACAGAGATGTCGCCATTGAAGATGAACAACGAAGAAGAAGACCAAAGAAGAAGAACGTTAGCTGTCTGGTTTGGGCGAGTCCAAATCAAGGGCAGCAATAGGAAGATGGGGAAATAAGCTCAAGAACCAGAATTCAACTCAAATTCTGAGTTTGAAATAAAAAAAACCGAGGATAGAGGAAACAAAGCACGGTTGAGGTGCTTCAAATTCTGGGTTTAGACAGTGAAAACAGAGGAGTTGGTGATTGGGTTTTGGTGGTATTCTAAACGGAAAAGAAGAAGCAACGATTGAATGGTTTAATCTCAGAATTTTGGGTTGTGTTCAGCATAGAATTGAACGAAGAATTAGCTGGAAAACTTCCTATTTTTCTGGTTCGGCCGATCATGAAAACAGAGCACGAAAGAAGGTGTTGCAGCAATGGCGAAAATGAATGAATGAAGAAAGGCAGCTGTTGCTGCCATTGCAGCCTGCTGCTAATGCTGCAAGTTGCTGCTGCTCATGTGCTGGCTGAAGAACGAAGAAAGAGACTTTGACAGAGGAACAAAGAAACTGGTGTGTGATCCGGATGATGAGGTACTGAAAAGAAGAAGTTGCAGAATGGTGCGTGCTGGTGGAGGAATGAAGAGAGGAGCTGCAGAGTGTGAAGGAAGAAGAGAAGAAGACGGTGCAGAGATGTGCTGCTGTGAGTAAACCGAACGAGAAGGAGAAGTTGAACTGGTGCTCTGGTGTTGGACCATGACAAGGCGACCGGAGTGTTGCTGCTGCCGTTACCTGAGTTGTAGATGTCCCTGCTGCAGAGGGAAGGGGCAGCCAGTGATGGTGTTGATGAAAGTAAGGGGGCAGCCGGAAATGGTGGACTGTTGCACGAACAGAGGCAGTGTGTGAGTCAAGTGTGGTTGCTGTGACGGGCAAATAAGAACAGCAAAAGGAAACTGGAGTGCTAGATCCCTGTGTGACGATCAGGCGAGAAGAAGAAGAAATTTCTACGGCTGCTGCAACCAAGAACAGAGGAGAGGACGATGATGCAGGAGCAGTTGAACGCGCAGCAGACCGGGGATTGAAGCAACTGAAATTCAGTTGAGCAGAACAACAGCTACTCCGTGAGGAAGAAGAACAGAGAAGGGCTGATTAATGTGGATTACAGGAAATGATACAGTGGACAGAGAAGAGAGGAAACAGAGAGTTGGCAACGTTTTCATCAGCTCGTGGGTGACCAAAATAACGAGGTAAGGAAATTATCAGGAGTTTGGATTATGGTGATTTCAGTATGTTTATTCAATAATTAAAACTATAGTAGGATGTATAAACATAACTTGAAGTAGAACCTAAGATAGTGCAAATGAATTGATATGCATTTTGTTAGAACTAGAAAGCTTTAAAATGACAAAATAATAAGATGGAAGAGCAAAATAAATTAATGTATTTCCAATAACTTAAATATTTAAATTAAGTAGTTAAAAAATTAGAAATCATTTATTCAAGTACTAAATTATTCAAGTAGTTAATTATTCAAAGTAGGAAAAGAAATGAGTAATAATTAATTTAATTAGCACGATAAATGATCTTAGTAAAGTTCTAAGAATAGTAAGAGATTAAAACTCAAAATTCCTAACAAGACTAAAGACTTGACAAATAGAAGTCTTATTTTGTTCGTAATTAAATTAATTTAGACATCAATAAATTATTCAAATTTTAAAGATTAAATCATTAGAAATTGTTTAAGCTTAAGAGTGATTCTATCAGGTGTTAAATTTCAGGTTTATATATATTAACGTCTCGAGGATCTCGGAGGGAAGTAAGGAACCCGGAAGAACGACAAAATCAGGTGGGCGTGATTTCCTTGCTCATATGTATTATGTGGATTTAAGATTCAAAACATTTGTGTAGATAGTTCTAGGTTATTAGAAATTTTATTATGAAATTGATTGAATTGTTTGGAATGCTTGTATGATGATGCGACTGAATGATAACTCATTCATTTTATGCACAAATATTTCATAACATGCATAAATAGAGAAAATGCATTAGGTAGCATTAGTTACTCATTTGGCTATCATGTAACTTGCATTTTTTATAGCATTGGTTACTTATTCGGACTACTATTGCATGGTATGCATAATTTGAGAAATTATCCAGTAGATTATGAAATTGTTTGACATGATTGATGCTTGTCTATAACACTAAAATAAGACGATGGTTTATTAAGAATCCACGTACCGGTACGATTGACGAGCCTGAAACGGATCGAGGTAGCATATCTTATAAGTCACCGCTTGAGATTGTCGAGGCACAAGGCGGATCGTAAGTATTCCCACCTGGAGCTGACTATGACAACTCGAAGTCTTTGGAAGACGGTACGACGTCGCGATAAGTACTCTCTCTTAGGCTGTGATATGAGTGTCGATTGATTTTTTACGGATATTGGACCCTTCTGAGATTTGATTGGATCACAACGAATACCAAGAGACATCTCAACCCTCTTCCGGTCTTAGACTTTGACCAAAACTAAATGAATAGTTGAAACACCTAATGTTTGAAAGTGTTTGTAATGTTTTGGATTGGGTCTGTATAATGCATGTGATGTGTAGGATTGATTCACTGAGCTTTCGAGCTCACTCCCATTTCTATCTTTCAGGTACACATGGACTTAAAATATTGTAGTCACGTCAGAAGACTCGCACTCTGATTGGACACCTCATGGGGAGAATGTCCGGGATAGGTGACTTGGAAGCCTTATTTCATGTACTTTACTGGATTATTTTAATGTATTTACATTGGCTTTAATTTCTATTTTTTTATCTTTCCATGACCTTCTTTACGTAACGGTTTGGTTTAAATGTATAGTTTAAAAAGGATTCCACTGCATCGCTTATGATTTAATCGGTGAAATTATTGGGATCTTATATCTTGCACAGAATATCTTTATAGACATTGACTTGAGAATTAAAAGTTATGAATTGAATTTAAAGAAAAAGATTTTGACAGAATGAAACTTTTAGGTAGCATCTCGATTTTCGACGGGCGACGATCCACACGTGAGGTAAAATGTGATCGCAGGTCCGGTCGAAAATTGGGGTGTTACATCATCTGAGGCAATACCCTCAAAATCTGCTTCATGATCCTCCTAGTGACCTCTGTCATCATATGCTCAATTTCGGTCTCAGCCATACAAGTCTGTGTCTCTTATCCTCGTGGTATAATCTCATCAGACGTGGCAGCTTTGGTAGAATATCTCTTGTATCCGACCATTATCTACAAGTCGAAGATCTTTTTAGTACTTGTTTCCTCACACTTTTTGTTTCGTTCGAACTATCATGACTCCAGATTCGTGTCTTTAGGTTCTTGATTTGTTCTGCGGCCTATTAGTTTATTCTTCTAAGTTTTATTTGAGGTTTCAAAGCCCTCTAATTGTACCACCTCAACCCCGAGACTTTCAATTTGGACTTTATCACAAGGCTGGCCGCCCCAGTGTTACTTTACAAGTACACACCTTAACTTTCTATTTCAATTTTTTCATGACTTAATAGTATTTAAGAGTACATAATTCAAATTTAAGAATTTAATAAGGCAATAATATAAGAGATAAAATAAAATCATAAACTTTATTAATTGAATAAAGTCAAGTACATAACTCAATCTTGAAGAATAAGTATTATAGCAAAAAATTTAAAACTTAGACAACATGTCCTTACATAGAAATTAGAAATTTTCTAAATAAAAAATAAACTTAACTAATATTCATGGTCTTCATGCAAGTCAATTTCCTGAAAAATATTAGGGAAAAGGCAAGCACATAGCCTAGTGGATCTTTTTCAAACCACTAAATTACTAATTTAGAATTAATAACACATTCAAATTAGTAATCAAGAGGCTCAAAAGAAAAGTAAGAATGGTGGAAATGCACCACAAAGATAGGGCAGAATAAAGACGAGTCAAGGGAGCAAGCAAAGAGACAAGGGTTGTACTACGTGTCCAAGCAAAGAAGCCATATAACAAGAAATTGCCCGACTGTACCAGCTCAAGCTCCTTAGCAACATCAGAACACTCAAGGAGGAAGTCAGAATGGTCGTCCTCAAATCACGCAACAGCAATAGAACACCAATCATGGGCAGAACCAGGGTCGTGGTCAAAATTAGGCCAGAATGTTTGATGTTGAGACTTAAAAAGACCCAATCCCTATAATGGAAGGTACATTCCTGTTATTCAATATTGCTGCGAAACTGTTGTTTGACTCAAGTGCCTCAAAATCATTTATTTCTAAGAAATTAGTTGATAGGTTATAACTTGTGATAAAAACATTACCCATGACTTTGAATGTGTCCACACCAATAGGGACCACTGTGACTTCAAAAAGAACGTATAATTGTGGCATATGGTTTGGGGATAAACTCTTAATGGTTGATCTATGTACTTTATCTTTTTATGGCTATGATGTAATCTTCGAGATGGATTGGTTAAACCAGTACTAAGTCCAAATAGATTGTCCTAAGAGACGAGTGACCATAACCCTACCTTCGAGGGAAACCTATAAAATCAATGGGGATATGTAGCAACTACCAAGGAGTCCAACCTTAGCCATGATGAACTACTTAAGGTAGAAGAATGAGTTCAAATTACTCTCTAAAAAAGAACCTATCGAACTAAAGAAAATCCATGACCTAGCAGTGGTTAGTGAGTACGAGGATGTGTTTCCAGATGACTTACCCGGACTACTACCTGCTAGAGAATTAGAATTCAAGATTGAATTTCACCCTAAAACCAACCCTATAGCCATACCTCCTTACAGAATGGCACTAGTAGAACTAATCGAGTTGAAGTCTCAACTGGACGAGTTTTGAGAGAAAGGCTTTATCAGGCCAAATGAGTCACCTTGGGGAGCTCCTGTACTGTTCATGAAAAAGAAAGACAATTCTATGAGACTATGTGTCGACTACCAAAAGCTAAACCAAGCTATTGTAAAAAATAAGTACCTTCTTCTTAGGATTGATGACCTATTCGATCAATTGAGAGAAGCCACTCATTTCTCAAAGATTGATCTTAGGTTGGGTTATCATCAGTTGAGAATCAGGGAATCTGACATATACAAGACAACCTTCAAAACGAGATACAGACACTTTGAGTTTACCGTGATGCCCTTTGGTTTGACCAACATTCATGGATTTAATGAACCAAGTGTTTAGACAATATCTTAACCAGTTTTTGGTGGTATTTGTGGACGACATCTTGATTTACTCAAAAATAGAAGTTGAACACTTGAGAATAGTGTTTGAGACCCTCAAAAGGCACCAATTATATGCCAAGTTCAGCAAGTGTGAATTCTGGATGAAGATGAT
Source organism: Tinospora cordifolia (assembly GCA_030144865.1). Taxonomy (NCBI): domain Eukaryota; kingdom Viridiplantae; phylum Streptophyta; class Magnoliopsida; order Ranunculales; family Menispermaceae; genus Tinospora; species Tinospora cordifolia. The sequence continues at coordinate 19,670 of JAJIYU010000416.1, forward strand.
CAAGTTCCTTCACCATATAGTATCAACAGAAGGCATCTTTGTAGATTCGAAGACAATTACAGAGATCAGTTACATAATTGGAAGGAGCTAAAGACAGTTACAAAGATCAGGAGTTTCTTAAGCCTAGCCAGGTACTACAGAAGGTTCATCCAAATTTATCTAAACTAGCATAACTTATTACCAAGCAAATTAGGAAGGGAGTTAAGTTCAATTGGGATGAGAAGTGCGAACAATCATTCCAAGAACTAAAGAAGAGATTGATTACGACCTTTATCCTAGTCACTTCAACCTATGGTGTTACCTTTACCCTTTGTACTGATGCATCATTGAGTGGACTGGGAGTAGTATTGATGCAAGAAAGACAAGTAATCACTTATGCCTCGCGACGACTGAAGGTCCATGAAAAGAGCTACCCTACTCACGACCTAAAGTTAGCAGCCATTGTATTTGTCCTGAAGATTTGGAGACACTACCTTTATGGTAAGAAATCTGATCTTTTTTCATATCACAAGAGCTTGAAGTACATCTACACTCAGAAGGAGTTGAACCTCAAGCAACGAAGATGGATGGATTTCTTGAAAGACTAAGATTTCGTTCGTGTTTGAACCAATTTTCTTTTATTTTCCCTTTTCTTCTATTTTCCCTGTTCTTCTATTTTCTCTTTTGTTTCCAATTTCTTGTATTTCTATTTCTCATTCATCTCTATTTCTTGTATAATACATTAAAATGAAGCGAAACTTGCTAATTCTTGCAAACCAGAATATATAATTTAATTAACTCTATTTACTTTGTATTTTTAGTTAAATATCAAACTATATTTCAATATTTAGTAACTCTTCTTATTTGGTATTTTTATTTAAATATCAAATTATGGTTTCATTTGCCAACCATTTATTCACACCAAAATTTCTATAAAATTCTCAAAGTTGATTTTTCTCAATTTATTCTATTAAATTTCATTTATCTAATTTCATACAAATTTTTTGGGTATTACAATTCTCCTTGTATGTGGTACACCTCTCCCTGCCATATGTGATGTTGGTGGTGGTGTCGCCCCTATCATAACCGAAGCTGTAAATGCCTCCATTTTGCTAACTTAACCATTATATCTGGGCTTCTTATTTGGTATTAACCTTCCTTCTGATAATATGGCCTCCCCGCCACAAATGGACTTATCTGTTCTACTGATGCATTCAATGTTGTTGGCAAAGTTACCATCATCCCAGTAGCAACAACTCTCCTCATCCTGTCATTAGCTTGGGCAGTCACAAAATTTTCAGCCTACCTGGTTGCATGCTCGTATTTCTGTACCCCTGCCAAAGCTAATCCCTCACAGATGCGACCATAATATTTATCTCAGATCCACTGCATCTGAAGCTCGTCTGTGGCTACCAACTCAGTGGGGCAAAAAAACTAATTGATTGAACTCTTGCTCATACTCTCTAACAGTCATACTTTCCTAGGTAAGGTGCACAAATTCGCTTCTCTTCTTATCTTTTTCGCATCTCGAGTAGAACTCTTCATAGAATAGCTCCTTGAACTTAGTCTAAATCTTAATCTCAACACCTCTAGTAGTCATTTGTCTCCACCAGTCATCTATTTTATCAACTAATTTGAATCTAGGAAGTTTCAACTAATTTGCATCTGAACCTTGCATATCTTCAATGATATTTTCCATCTTGTTCACCCATCTTTCTACAGTTTCAAGATCAAGACCTCCTGAAAATTTAATAGAACCCCTATGCTTGAAAGTTTTTATTACTTTCTCATACTCATCTCTGTCAGTATTGGGATTCACAGGTGTTGCCACCTCAGCTTGAACTGGAATAGGATAAGCAACTGGTTCGGCTCTACATCTCATAGGAGTACTTGCACTACTTTATTCTCCTTTTGCGGGCACATTCTATGGAACTTGTCTATTGTCTTGCATCTGTGCCAGTAAAGTAGCTAATAGTGTTTGTTGTTGTTGCTAAGAGGCAAGTATAGCTTCAAGTCTCGGGTTCAATTTCTCATTAGGATCTATGGCTGATCTTGCTTGTTTTTTTCTTCAACATTGAAATTTACAAGTAAATAAAACTTCATCAAAATCAAAATCCACGGTACTTGTTTGCTTAAAATAGCTATCGATATAAATACTTATAATATAACATCATATAAAACTTTTATCTTTTAAAGCTTTTGAAATCCTTGGCTCTGATACAAACATTGTCGTAACCCACCTTGTAAAGGTAATGTCATAACTGGCACAAAATACCATATATGCTACACCAACGTATATAATACTATGTCAGTCTCTTAAACGCCATATTACACAATATCCACAAAAAAAAATTCGACAGAATCTTTCCTAAAATTTTGACTTGTCCCCAAAGGAAGATCATCATCTGATAAATCATTCATAAATCAACAATTTCATAACCAAAATGATTTTTCGAAACATTTCCATCCACCATAATTCACAACTCATACTCTACAATTTTCCACACTCTTATCTAGTGTAAACAAAATCACACCTTTTGAGGTGATATTACATAATAGTGATAAGTATAATTATACAAAATACGAGCTTACAAAAAAATAAATCATACGCACACAGCTGTCAACTGAAGAGTACTCTAATCTTCTTGTATTGACCACTTCCATTCTCTATCTGTTCTTGTAATGTTAAAGAAAATAAGTGAGATACAACACGCCCAATGAATATTCCTTATATAGACATTTAGATGCATTTAAATAACTATATAGAAAATCAAATTAAATAAAATATTTAAATTCATCATGCGCATCTAAACAATACATGTATGCATTTAACATAGTGATTATGTTATTTTCAATCATGCAACATTTAATAAAAGACATGCACATTCACATCTTTCAAAAATAAATTCAGTCTCACTTTTTGTATTGCATGGACAATAACATATTGTACCTCTAATTACCATCCACTCCATAATCATTTCGAAGATTATCACATAGAGAAAGACTGATAATTATCATCACTTACTCCAACATGGATTATCATATAAAAAATATTATTCCTCATGGCTCAGTCAATCGAAATGATACTATATTTTAGATTTGTTCTTGCAAATTCAAAACACGCTGCCGTGTAAATACAATTTTACAAATTTCCAACCAAGTATAACATATGTTCATACAAATAACATGCTTCATTTAAATCATTTTTATATTTACAATGTCATATAAATAATTAAGATAAAGAAATATTAAAAGCTCATACTGTTGGCACGTATCTCACTTTCTAGTATAATAACCAATCTCTCCAAAATTTACTGCAAATCTAATAATATAATCCATCATTTCATTTAATATATATCATCATATGCATCAATTCTTATTTAATAAAAATCAAAAGTTTTGATAAATTCATTGTTCCACCCAATACCAAAAATAAATATTACTCATCAAAATTACTGTCCAATAGATTTCTAATATCAACTCCAAAATTTATGCTTTGATCCACCAAAATTATCCTGTCACAAAATCACTACATATGTACAAATCAAATTCAATTTATTTTTATAAATAATTTCTAACGTATTTATTTTTTCATATTTAATCCTATATATGCATTAGACCCTATGTATTAATGCGCATTAACTTGAATATTCTCAATAACCTTTAAAATAGATTTTTTGCTCATATAAAATTTTTTATATCAAAAAATAAAATAAATAGGCTTCCCAATTATATTTCAACTAATTTTTCAAATTTTCATAAATAACTTAATTGGTCTATCATTTACCAACATTTTAATTGATATCCAAAATTTATAAATTTAGTTTCAACGGGTATGAAATTTTGTTCTTTACATTCTTATAGGATCCATTCAAAGTTTTATTAAGGTTTAATATACCAAAAAGCCTCCTAAGGTTATTCAACTTTAGATATTTATTTTGGTTTTCACAGGATAAACGAATGAAAACTAACTACATATCTGTGATCTACATCTGGAGAAGCAACTGTCTCTGTTTTAATTGCAGGTATCATCATGACTTGTTTTTGTTTGCTTTTTTTTCTTGTTCTTTTCCTTTCTTGTTTTTTCCAATATTCAGGGAACATTTTCTTCCCAACTAGGAGGGGATGATTATCGTGGAAAACGTTTCTTAAAGGTAGGATCCTTTTGTTTTGGTCGATCCTTTTCTTGGCTTTGAATTTTGCACAAAACAGGAACTTGTCAATAATATGCATTCTTTTATTATTTAATGTTTTGTATAAATAGGCCCATCACTTTGTCGAATCTCTTAGTCAATTCAACTTTGATTAATATTTGACCAAGTTAACAATAGGTCAATGGGTTAACTCAAGTCAATTTTAAGTCCCTTACGTCAATATAACTAAGTTGAGTCTAGTCAATAAATTATAAGCGTCAACTTTACATAATAAAATAATTTTAATTGAAAAAACACATCTAGAGAGTGAATTTGTCAATTTTTCTATGGCTCAAGTTCTTATTTGATTTTTGCCAAATTTTATAGATTTGTTAAACATCTTTTGGACCGCTCTCTAGATTTTTTTTTATCATACTTTTTGGAAGAGGTTTAATATCTTTTTTATCTTCATAACTCATGCGTAGTTTTTATATTGCAGGATGCTAAATGTGCACCAAAATAAGCCATAATTATAATCTCATCAGCAATGGGTTCTCTAAAGCTTTGTAAACTTGAGTTTTTCAACCTGTTAAAAAAGTCATTTTCAATCCAAAATTCATTGAAAACATAAGCCAAATGATCAATATTTTATTACATGACAACTAGTTCATTTTTGGCAATTTAAGCCCATAGAAAATTGAGTTAATGCTTTACATTTGCATTCTAGATTCATTCAAACAATTCTCAAAATAAAGGATTACCATTCTAAGAATATGTCTAGCTACAAGATTCATGAGTTCACTTACATATTTCCTTAGCATTCTCATTTAAAACTACACATAACGTTTTCTAAGCTAAATTGCATTATTTAAACCATTAATTTTATACCTAGAAATCACATGTCATAATCATCATCTTATATGCATTGTAATGACATTTAAATCTCACACAAAATAACCCCTTTTTTTATAACTCAAAATCAAATATAGCAATCATATTCCTTAAAATCACATTAAATATGTTTAATTTGTCAAACAAAACTCTTTGTAAATAGCAAGTATTCTATTACACTTTCTATTTTTGAGAATCATGCACTCACCAATTTAAATGGTAAAGGTTCTCATCACCTTATTATGATTCACCTATTACAATTTTATCAAAATCCAATGGCTAAATATAAAGATATTCATTTAAGTAGATAGATATAAATTTAATCTGTCATTCCATAGAGGTTCTAGGTAAAACCTTCACATTCAACAAATCATAACTCACAATATAAATAATATATTTGCATCTGCAACATCCAAAATGTACATCAAGGGGTCAAGTTTCACTTGATAAAATATCAACAAGATCAAATGGCTGGTATTCAAGATTGGGTGTTTTGATTAAAATGACTTGTTTCTATAACTTAATCGACATAGTCATAAAGATGAGGTTACAACTCTTAGTATAGTCATTACTTCAAGATCTCGACCATTAATCTACCTCAATAAATATTAACATACCTAAATTTTAGTTCAATCCAACCATTCTTGCTATGAAACTAATTTTTTTTTTGTCTTTTCCTTCTTCTTCTTCTTCTTCCTTTCTCACCAACTTGCTTGCTTATGTAGATCTCTTCCTATTTTACTTGCAAGTGAGATATGGGTGTGGAGAGGATGAGAAACTCTCCTAAATATGTTGGTTTAAAGGAAATAATGGAGGAATGAAGATGAGAAAACTCTCTCTCTCTTGTTGCATGAGAATGATTTGCCACTTAGTTTGTGTTACAATATGTATAACTTAAGCCTCATGTAAGATTAATGCCTAACAACATCTTAACCACTTGGTGATACCTAATATTAGCTACACATAAATTAGAAATAAGCAAAACCCTCATTTTCTCACATAACAAATGTTTCTTTGACCAATCATCAAATGTCGTTTTCTCCACCAACCAATTTTTCATTGCCACCTCGTCTTTTTCTTTCTATTATTTGTACATATTCATCATCATCCAATCACAAATTTACACTTCATCAATTTAATCTTTTAATGCTCATTTCTTGAAATAATGCATTCAATGACAATTTCATGTTAATCATCACCCAAATATAATAAGATCGAAATCATGTCCTCAAATTGACATTGATGATTCAATTATATACAACATTGTCTGAATATGTCAAGGCTACAGAATTAGGGATTGTTACATAAATAATAGCTTGGAGAAAATTAAAGAATAATGAAAAATGGCAACTAAAATTTGCAACATAAACAAACACAATGTCACAAGGAGTAAAAATTTTACTAGCAAAAAGAAAAATCAATATATGTTTGTCTTCAAATGCCCAAAATATATAATAAAGGAAAACAATTACCTTTGTTAATGATGACTTGGAGAAGATTGAAAATGCAACTATAATTGTTGAACGATGACTTGAAAATAGAGAGGAAATTGGAGATTTAAGATTGAAGAAAAGAAAGTGGGAAAGAAAAGAGATAAGATGAGGGATGGGAGATGGAGCAAAAGCAAAAAATTAAAAAAAAAATGACATTGAAGAAGGATAAGAGAAAGTAAGAAAAAGAGATATAGCAATACCTAGGTTTAAGAAAGCTTTACCACTACCTTAAGTAATAAGGTTGGGTTGAGTATAGCACCCCTCTTTCCACGAATTTTCACATGTGGACCACAACACTCGGCTGGGAGGCGGGCTGACATTACTTTATTTCATTCTTTCCATTTTCTACCAAATCTCTCGGATGTTCTGAATAACAATAACTCATAAACATATCTTAATAAGGAAACAATATATTTTAAGAAAATAATTCAATATCATTGATTAAATAAAAAAGGTAACCCTCGAATTGTTTATTATAGTAGAATTAATCTCAAATAACAAAATTGGGCCGACATGTCTTACAATTTAATAAAATTTCTAAGAAAAATATTCTAAGTAATTCTCATGTACCCTTGATTTATCAATTTCTTGAAAGATTAAAGAAAAAGGGTGAACTTAAAGCCTAATGGATCATTCCAAGTATTTAAGTCATTATTTCAACAAATAAGACATACATGTTAACTACTTTCAAATATTACATGGTTCGATCAATCCATTGTTTAACAATTGTAGTTAAGACCGAAAGGGTTAACCTTGGTCTCTTTTTACACATTCTCAAGAAAGGGCAATCATTTATGCTAGTTTCTAATAGATCTAGGGCTATACTCATCATCCAAGAACTAGCGTCTTACTCATTGTTCCATTCTATTGACTAGGGACAACCCCATTATTCTATTCATGAGAACACCCATAGTAATCCCCTGTGGGACACTACGCTAATACGTAGTTACAATCTTTATTATTATTTTTTTAACATATGTAACATATCAAACGTAATAAGTATAGACATGAATTGAACAAGAAAAAACAGTAAGCACGAAATACATCATCTCATATAATGCAAATTCATTCATGGAAAACTAAGATTGCATATTCTAGGCATGGCATACTCAATTCCAAACAAATCATGCATATTCAGACAAACACACATGTAAAACCTTATTGAATCAAAATAATAAATTAAAACTTAGAAATCACTTCTACTTTAATTGTTTAATCCTTTTGATTTGAGTTCCTTTGTTGAACCTTCAACTTCTAGCACAAAATTTATGCAAAACTCCTTTACTCCACCTTCCTATTACTCTAATTATTGTATAGAACAACAAAAAAAAAGATGTTAAGAGGGAAACAGAGAGAACAAGAAGAAAACTTATCTAGTTCTTGCTAAGATGTAGAGAATGAGAACCCAAACAGGGTTTAGATAGAGTTTTAATGGGTAGACAATTGGCAAGTTTGGGGTGTTCCTAATGTAGGAAACTTGCTAATTCTTCAACTTTGTGCACAAGAATTAGAAATTAGGGTTTTGGAGCTTTTGAGCGCACTTTCTAATCCTTTTTCGTAGAAATTTATATATATTTTTTTAGAATTTTTGATGCACTACCACAATAACTAGTTTCGATATCGCGGTAGTCATGCGCAAAAATTTGTTTATTTTTTTTTTGTTTTTTTTGGCAATTCTGTGCAAGGTGCCACATTATCGCGGTAGCCTAATGCAAAAATGCATTTTTTCCCATTTTTTGCTACCTTTTCCTATGTTCAAATATATATTTTTTGCACCAAAATTTTTATAAAATTCTCAAAGTCAATTTTTCTCAATTTATTCTATTTAATTTTATTTATCAAATTTCATACAAAAAAAAATCAAGTTATTACATTAAGATTGGGCCAACCTGAACTTTTTTTTGGTCAGGGTAGAGCTTGACTTCTTATATCTTCATAATAACCTTACCTGACCTAACTTGTTCGGGTTTAGGTTGGCCAGGCCAGGTTAATTGACTTATGTACAACCCTATAAATTTTTTGGACACTAAATTTACACTTTAGTGTAATTTGATCAATTTGTTTGTAGATGGAATAAATCAAGTTCATGAGTTTATAATTATCAATCACTTGATCCCAAAGTTAGACTTAGGAGTTCTAATTTCATCTTTTGTCAATTTTTGTCCATTGTATATGTACATCTCTTTGTTATTGTAAATGAACAAACGTTTTTTCAACAAGTTTTTCTCAAATGTATAAAATACATTTCCGAAATAAAAAATTGTCTTTAATAAAAAAAAGAAAGTATATCATAAAATGTTATTGTTCACGGTTATAAACTTGAAAAAGTAAGATATTAAATGCATGGCTACAAAATCATTTAATCTTTAAAGACGTGTTAGGTTAGTAAGAAAGAAAAGAATTTTCGAAAAAAAAAATTATCTTCCAATATTTAATTAGCAAAAATGGCGACAAAAAAGTGTATACTTGGTTCTATTATCTTCATTTTACATTTTTTAAACGAGAAATTTGGTTATAGTAACTTGAAATAAGTTATAGTCATTTATGTATATAATTAAATTAATAACTAACCATCAGTGAAACAATTTTCTTTTTTGTCCAACTAAACAACTATTAAAAATCTCGTTAAGTAGATTTAAAAAAAAAAATCTCTTTTCACACAAAAGCTTTCTTAGGCACAACATGCCTCCTAGGATAAATTCAAGGAAAAAAGACCTATTAAGGCATGATGTGAATAGTATATCCTATTTCAGGCGCCAAACCAATCTAAATCCTTTTTTAGGCACCTTGATGCCAACTAAGATGCCATGTAGGCGCCAGGTGGAATCGTAATAATGCCGCCCCTTCAAGGGGCGACATGGGTGAAATACACATGTCGCCTCTTGAAGGGGCGGCAAGCAATTTCAGACATGCCGCCCCTTGAAGGGGCGGCATTCTGAAAATTCTGACACACATAGCCCTTCCCTTCATCTTGTTCGTCTTCCCTCCATCTTGTTCATTTCCTCCCTCATTCTCTCCGGCGAATGGCGACCATCCTCACGTCTCCGGCGAACGATCATCCTCACGTCTCCGACGAACGAACCGTGCGTGAAGTCCAAATTGGGCTACAGGTTTGCTCTTGTTGGACCGTTGGGTTGCTGAAGCTATTCGGCTCCCTACGTTCGTCTTCTTCATTTCTGAACTTCTTTGCTTTGTTGTTCGTCTTCACTTCATCTTCTTCATTTCTTCGTGTTCTTCATTTCTTCCCTGCTCCGGTGAATGAACCCTGCGTTCAGCTTCTTCTGGTTTGCTCTTGTTGGACTGTTGGGCTACTAAAAATAGAACCCTGCTGAAGCTGTTTGGCTCCCTGCGTTCATCTTCTTCACTAGCCGTGAAGCACCCTGCTGTTGCTGTTCCTTGGTGGATCATTCAATGAGATTTCTATTGCTTAAGGTAAGATCCGAAGTCCCATTGATGTACAGAACAAAATATCCTATTGTATTGATTGGATATGAGTGGTTGGTGGTTGTTTTCCTTGGTAGGAGAAACGTGTTTTGTGATTCTTATCGGCTTGATCTGTTCTTTCTTGTTTTCGTTTTATTTTACTACCTGGAGGTTAGTGCTTGAGTGGAAGATTTCCAACGATTAATTTGTGCAGAATGATTTTGTTGTTCGTGCTTTCATTTTTTTTTGATAATGTAACCGATTTTTCTGCTGGTTGATGTGTTTTTCTGCATTTATTGTCGTTGTTTCGTATTTTCAGATCCTCTGTAATTTCTGTCGCGTTGTTCAATTTAAACGTAGTTGTAATTTCTGCTATAATTTTTCTGTGAAATTTGGCGATTTGGTTTGGTGTTCTAGATCCCTCACTTTAGCTTGTTGACAAGGGGTACATCTTTTTCGTGGATGATTATATTCTTTTCATATTGATTGTTTTTTTTTTCCAAATCTGTTGAGATACCGATCATTAGTGGAAGTATTCTTGAAAACTTATGTCTGAAAGCATGTTTATTGCTGGTATTCATCCATTTAGTATAAAATGATTTCATGACTAGCTAGTTCAGTTGAAATTCATTGATTCCAATTGATATCAATCTTTCGATATTTCATTGTTTATGCTTCTTTAAGGCGATCAGTTAAGGTGAATAGCTCATTTTTGTAACTTTTCCCTTCTGGTTTTTAGATCAGAATCGGAGAGTTATGAAGTTTGTGATGTTGCTGTGAGTTACAATGATTCTTCAGTTACTTCATTTCTGTTGGTGTTGTTTTTAATCACAACTATGTGCTTAATCTAATCTTGCTTAATTAAGCTGATGTAGATATCACATCTCATAACTAGAAAATAAATGGATTCATGTCTCTGTAAACTTTAACAATGATCTTGCTGCTAGACTAGCCAATTATGTGGTGTAGTAATTGAGCTCCAAACTATAAAATACATGCCTAACAATTTCTGCTCATATTTCGTGTATATTGAGTATTGAGTGGCTAACGTGAAATGCTAAATGTTAACTTAATTTGTTGACACATTAGCATGACAAACTTTCATCCATGATGGTGTTCTAGAATGGCCATTAGACTTCATAGCTAGTCTAACAGTTGACAAAATTTATGGTCCAGACCTCATCCTTTGATTGGCACAAAGTTGGTAGTATCTCTATTCTTGATTAGATGTATTCTTAGCATTTCATGCTGATTATTATTTAGTTTATTTTATCAAATATGCTAACGTTTAATTTGAGAAACTTTTGAATTGGCAACTTTATTTTCTTTGATTTTATTTGATTGACTAATTCAAGAACTACAGAATTTAAGGCCTCAACTTTATTCAGCTGCTGAATATTGTGAAAAGTCCTACCTCCATAGTGAGCAAAAACAGATGTAAGATGCCTATCCCAGTAGTTTGATGTTTTACATTTGACTAATTATGAAAAAACAAATTGTTAAAGTGCACTTCCATCCGTGAGCATATTGCTGGTCGAAAGGGTTTTTTTTTTTGGTCCAAGGGTGGTTAACTTATCCTATCTTTATTATCTATTTAATACAATAATATCATGTCAACGTAAATTCCTCTTCAGATATATTACTAACAGTCTTTTTAAGAATGGCCATTAGACTTCATAACTAGTCTAACAGTTGACAAAATTTATGGTCCAGACCTCATCCTCTGATTGGCACAAAGTTGGTAGTATCTCTATTCTTGATTAGATGTATTCTTAGCATTTCATGCTGATTATTATTTAGTTTATTTTATCAAAATGCTAACGTTTAATTTGAGAAACTTTTGAATTGGCAACTTTATTTTCTTTGATTTTATTTGATTGACTAATTCAAGAACTAAAGAATTTAAGGCCTCAACTTTATTCAGCTGCTGAATATTGTGAAAAGTCCTACCTCCATAGTGAGCAAAAACAGATGTAAGATGTCTATCCCAGTAGTTTGATGTTTTACATTTGACTAATTATGAAAAAACAAATTGTTAAAGTGCACTTCCTTCTGTGAGCATATTGCTGGTCGAAAGGGCTTTTTTTTTTGGATCCAAGGGTGGTTAACTTATCCTATCTTTATTATCTATTTAATACAATAATATCCTATCAATGTAAATTCCTCTTCAGATATATTACTAACAGTCTTTTTAAGACATACAAAATGCACTAAGACTAGTGTGTGTTTCAGCCTCATGAAACTTCCCAGCTTTAGTATGTGTGAAGTGCTTTTGTTCCTAGCGCTGTTGTCAAGTGATCTCAATTGTTGTCTTGGTCTTGCAAATGAGAATTATTGACTTCTTGGTTAGGCATCCATTGTTTAGATTTAGAAATGCTAGCGCAGTGTCTTCATTTTTCACAGTTCACATGTAGGTGTAGGAACTCCATGCATCCCTTCAAATTTTTCATATCCTATTATTTTTCTACAACAAAATAAGGACATTGGTATTCCAATTTTTCCTTCCTGCAGCAAATCTTTAAATTTTTCATCTTCATCTTCATTGCAAATTTTCAGTTGCTTTTTGGTCATCTAAAAATCATGGTTCACAATTCAAGTATTAGAAAGTTTCAATGATATGCCTTTAAATCTTTTTATTCAAAATTGAGCATTTGATTTTATTCTCTTATAAAAAAGTTAACGTTTGACACTTCCTTGGTAACAAAATCTTCTTGAGTCTAGAAAAAAAGTCGATTATTCAATAGTTAAGTTCTAAGATCAACAAAACAAGATCTGGTGGTGATCTGTAAAGGCTGTTTCATGATTCAAAATTTATGCATCAGTTGTTGCAAAGCTGTTGAACTAGAAACAGGAAGTAGAATATAGTTTGAGTGAGTTGTCAAATTGTTGCAGCTTGTAGGAACAGATCATTATACATTCATGTCTATGCAAAAAGCTCTTGGTATTGATGATTTTCGAAAAATACCAAATGGTGTCAATGGTAATCTAATTTTTTTGGGCTTTCAAGTTATGCAGCAAATAATTGTTGACTATTGATTGTACTCAAAGTCCAACTTGCATGTTATCATCTGAAATTTGCAGGTATTGAAGAGAGGATGCATTTGATATGGGATACCATGGTGGTATGCTCCAGAAACTATGTTACTCAATTTGAGAATTTATGCCTCTCTCTGGTTTTTGTCTTTCTCAAACAAAATAATCAGATGCACTGACTACGTGCGAATAACAAGCACAGAATGGTATTCTTTCTATCTTTCCACTATCAATTAATATTTATTCATTAATGTTGGTGTGCAAGTGGTGAGGATCAAAGAGGACACTAGGGAAAATTTCAGGTTGTATGCTAGATTATGAATCATTTCCTCATTTTTCGTGCCCTTCACTGTGTCCCATCCAGATTGACAATTTTTCATGAATCACAATTCTCACATAGAGAAAAAGGATTATCTTGGTTTAAAGAGTCAGTTGGTTTCAAGAATGTTTTGGGATTGTCTTGTTTGTCAATTTCCAGATCAAGGAATTGGTCTAATATGTTGCAAACTATTTTACATCATAAAACATGTGTAGTGCTCGAATCTTCAACGTATACCCAAGAAAAGGAGCTCTACTTGCTGGATCTGATGCTGACATAATTGTGCTCAATCCAAATTCAAGTTTTGAAATATCTACATCTTCCCATCATTCTAGGTCGGACACAAATGTTTATGAGGGGACAAAGGGAAAAGGTAATCTTCATACTATTAATGTTCATGAGTTGTGTAATTTAATTGGTCTGTAAATGAAATTTTGAGAAAAAGAAAAAAAAAATGAAGATAGAATTGTGTTGGAATATGTATGACCCATAAGAGATGCTATAGCAACTTAAATAAATGGAATGATGGTTGGAAAAATGAGCTGTGACTAGATATGTCATTAGTTTGACTAGATATGACATGTTCTTCACAAAAGAAAAAAAAAATTAAAAAAAAAACATTCATGTAATGCCACCCTTTGAAAGGGCGACATTACTTGAAACAAGGTGCCGCCCATTCAAAGGGTGGCACCATGCAAATCTGTAAATTAGTAATGCCGCCCTTTGAGAGGGCGGCATTACTTAAGGTGCCACCCTTTAAATGGGTGGCACCTTGGTCTTAATTAAATAAAAAAATAAAAAATTGATGTAGGCAAGTTGCTGCCCGACTGGCGCTGATGTAGTGTTCAGTTGGCAGTAACTTGCCTAAAAGGGGATTTAAGTTTTTCTTTAGCCTTAAAGGGAATATAGTATTAAGATCAAGCCTAAATAAGTCTTTTTTCCTAAATTCAGACAAAAAAATGTTAAGAGAGATTGGACTTTAGGACATTTTTAACTTTAACTCTATTTTTTATTCCATCTTAAAATCACTTCGATATTAAATAGTAACTTCTTCTCCAACTCATTTACTTTATTTTTTAAAACCAGCTCATTTACTTCATTTTTTAATTTAAAAAGAATATTGTCAATAATCCTTTTTATTTTTTAAAAATGTATTATTATACATAAATTGTATTCACATATTTACTCAATATTATGTTTAATTATTAGTTAATAAATAAATAATAAATAATATACTACAAAATTTAAATATCTATTTTATTATATAATAATTAATTAAAATCAATTAATTATAAAATAATTAAAAAACTGAAAAAAATAAAAAACTGAAAAAATAGAAAAAAATTGAAAAAAATAAATCTGAAAAAAATAAAAATGAAAAATGAAAAAGAATAAAAAACTGAAAAAAGATAAAAACTAAAACTGAAAAAAGAAAGAACTAGAAATAAAAGTCAAAAAAAAAAGGAAAAAATTAAAAATTAAAAATAAATAAAAAATAAAATAAATCAGTGTTATACTTGACGATAGCGGTAAACGCAGGTGCCAGTTTGGCCCAACCCAGCGCCAAAATAGTCCTGGGTTGGAGAAGCCGTTATACTTTAAATTGAAACGTAAGATTTTATGTCGGAGCTGCCGGACAAAGCCAGTGGCCAAGGATGCCTAGACAAATTTTGTAACCCTTGACCACACGGTCCAACCCACCCTAAACAATGCTAGTGCTTGTCAGCCGGATCGAGAAACTTAACCGGGCTGCTGATGGGTCATGATTCTGGGTATCTCAAGTCGGGTCGACTTGAATCTCAACTGAGTATTTCGCCATTCAAAGAAATATACCTAAAGGTGACAATAGAAAGCTCGCTAGCTGCTGTAAAAATGGTGGCCAAGAATCCCAATGTCTTTACAGGTTCAATCTCTGAAAGTCGAACAGTTTATCTCCACATTACCATTTAATGCTTTAAAAACCATACAAGTAGACAGATTCTTGTGCACTTGTCATCGGAAATTCGCCTTATTAAGAGCGACAATGGAACTTTCCCAAACTCACTCATCTCCATCTTGGTATAAAACCTAGAAATACCTACAACAACCGAGCTTGGCAATCACTAGGTTCAATGTCTCTACACCCAAAGCTGCCTCCTTGAAGCCAGAACCAGGCTTCAAGGATCACCGACATGACAGGGAGAGGGATGAGGATGGTATTGTCTCAATCACTCGGTCTCATCGCTTCTACAAAACCCCAATTGCGCCGCTCGAACCCATTCAAGATTTCCCTTCTTGGCTTCTCCAACAGCGCTTCTCAGGGTAATCTTGACGGCTTGAATGATCCTGATTTTGCCCAAGAGAATCCCAGGAAAGAATCTGTTTTTGCGGAGGATTTTAGCTTTTTGCGTGACGTTGTTTCGGATTCTGATTCGTGTCGAAAGACTTCTGATTCGATTAATAAGCACTCGGCGGAAGTGATTTCGATATGTAATGGAATTGTTTCAAGTGATGACGGATTTGGGGAGAAGACCCACAAGTTTTTAAGGAAGTTTAGAGCGAAGTTGAATGATTGTTTGGTGATTGAGGTGCTAAAGCGCGTGAAAAGCCCTGAAATTTGTGTTAAGTTTTTCATCTGGGCCGGGCAACAGGTTGGGTATAGACACAGTGAACGTGCTTATGATGCACTTGTCGAGAAATTGGGTGTTGATAAGAACAGTAGAGTTCCAGATAGTTTTCTTAAGGAAATCAGGGACAATGATAGAGAAATATTAAGGGTATTGCTTACCGTGTTAATCCGAAAGTGTTGTCGAAATGGGTTTTGGAATGCAGCATTGGAGGAGCTTGGAAGGCTCAAGGATTTTGGATATAAACCATCCAAGATAACTTATAATGCTTTGCTTCTGGTTCAACTCAAGGCTGCACGATTGGATGCAGCTTATCTTGTTCACAGAGAGATGTTGAATTTGGGGTATAACATGGATAGGGTTGCCATAGGTTGTTTTGTGCAATCTCTCTGCAAAGCGGGAAGGTTGAATGAGGCATTTGAAATCATTGAGAATGAAGAGTTGAAGCCAGATAGTGTAATTTACACAAAAATGATTAGTGGACTCTGCGAAGCTTCACTTTTTGAAGAAGCTATGGATGTACTTCAAAGAATGCGGTCCAATTCTTGTATGCCTAATTCTGTAACTTATAATACATTGCTCTCTTGGTTTTTGAGAAAAAAGCAATTGGGTAGGTGTAAGAGAATCATTAATATGATGATTGCAGAGGGCTGCTATCCTAGTCCTTCAATGTTTATATCTCTTCTTAATGGTTATTGTTTATCAGGGGACTACTTATATGGTTATAAGTTGCTCAAGAAGATGACAAGTTGTGGTTGTAAGCCAGGTTATGTAGTTTACAATATCCTGATTGGTGGCATTTGTGGAAACGACGATCTTCCGAGCTCTGAAATGTTGGAGTTGGCTGAAAAGATTTACAGTGAAATGCTTGCTTCTGGTTTTGTGCTGAACAAGATAAACGTGAGCCATTTTGCTCGTTGTCTTTGTGGAATGGGGAAATTCCATAAGGCATATATGGTGATTAATGAAATGATGAGTAAAGGCTTCATACCAGATACTAGTACTTATACCAAGGTGATTGAATTTCTTTGCCGGGCCTCTCAAATGGAAAAGGCCTTCCTTATGTTTCAAGAAATGAAACAAAATGGAGTAATTCCTGATGTATATACTTACACAGCTTTAATTGATAATTTTTGTAAAGCAGATCTTATCCAACCAGCTCACAACTTGTTGGATGAAATGATAACAAATGGTTGTCTCCCTAATGTGGTGACATATACTGCCCTTATTCATGCTTACCTTAAAGCAAGGAAGGTATTGACCGCTAATGAGCTTTTTGAGAAGATGTTGGCAGCTGGTTGTGTTCCAAATGTTGTCACTTTCAGTGTGTTGATTGATGGTCATTGTAAGGCTGGACATGTTGACAAGGCTTGTCAGATATACTCAAGAATGAAGGGAAATGGTTGTCTCCCAGATGTTGAAGTGTATTTTAGAGGAGATGGAAATAACCCAGCAGAACCAAATGTTTTCACATATGGGGCTTTGGTGGATGGCTTGTGCAAAGCCCACAAAGTGGCAGAGGCTCGTGACTTATTAGATATAATGTCAACTGTAGGCTGTGAGCCAAACAATGTAGTATATGATGCACTAATTGATGGGTTTTGCAAGGTTGGAAAGCTAGATGAAGCCCAAGAGGTCTTTGCCAAGATGTCACAATGGGGTTATAATCCTGATGTATATACATTCAACTCTTTGATTGATAGATTATTTAAAGATAAACGACTGGACCTTGCCTTAAAGGTATTGTCAAAGATGCTAGAAAGTTCTTGTACTCCTAATGTGGTTACCTACACAGAGATGATTGATGGCCTCTGTAAAGTGGCGAAGACAGGTGAAGCATATAAACTTCTGGTGATGATGGAAGAGAAAGGGTGTTTTCCAAATACTGTGACTTACACTGCCATAATTGATGGCTTTGGTAAAATAGGTGATCTTGACATGTGCCTTCAGCTCTTTCAGCGGATGGGTGCAAATGGCTGTGCTCCAAATTTTATCACATATAGAGTGCTCATAGGCCACTGTTGTGCTGCAGGTCTTCTAGATGAAGCTCATAAACTTCTTGAGGAGATGAAGCAGACTTATTGGCCCAAAAACATAGCAGGTTACCGTAAAGTGATTGAAGGTTTCAAGAAAGAGTTTATAGTTTCACTTGGTCTTTTGGATGAGATATCAAAAGATGTTTCTTCTCCTATTGTTCCAGCTTATAAAATCCTAATCGATAGCTTTTGCAAGGCTGGAAGATTAGAGGTGGCCGCAGAGTTGCACAGAGAGATCTTGAAATCCATAGGGCCTTCTGCAGTCAGCAAAAATTTATTTTCTTCCTTGATTGAGAGCCTCTGCTTGGCATCTAAAGTTGAGAAAGCTTTTGAATTGTATGGGGACATGGTAGCGAGGGGTTTTATTCCAGAGTTAAGTGTTTTGTTTCACCTTGTTAAAGGTTTGATACATATAAACAAGTGGGATGAAGCTCTTCAATTTTCAGATAGCATATGTCACATGGACATCCATTGGCATCTTCAACAAAAAGAATATGATGGCGACTAAGGTGAATTCTTTTCATTTTGGCGGATATGAAGGTGCAAATGGGTGAGCCATAAGATGTATTTGTCGAAGGGTAACATGCTTTAAAAAGGATCCTCATATGTGGCATGTGCGAGATATAAAGAGGTATACTTTTCCTTCTTTTGCTCATTGAAGCTCTCGTTACTTCTCTATGCCCATGCTGGAGTCAATTTGCACTGACACGAGGAAAAGTATCTTTGTGGGAGCTGCAAATTATATTTTATATTGCCTGCCAATAGGCCTAATAACCTGTGTAACTAGTTTTAGGTTGCAGCATGGGGAAAAAGTTCATTGAGAGGGTGTGTGCTAAGCATTTTATTTGAGCCATTCAATTCAGATGAGTATGATCTATTTTTCCAGTTGAATGGGTTTCAGTGAGTCCAGACTGTCCACCCTCCCATGCAAACAGAACCGCAGATGAGAGAGATTGGAATGCAGGCAAGTAATGGACTGCACTATATATCTGGGATTAAAGTTCCTTAGTTTTGTATATACAAATTTGTTCAGATTATAAACCAGATCTGTTGACTAGCATACATAAGGAAAAATTAAGATGTAAAGATAATGTTACTAATCAAACTATCAAATCCTATAAGTAGATATTAAATTTTAAGTTTGAAGTAATAAAGGGAAAACAATGATTAGCATTGGTTATAGATATAGAGACGTTATAGGCAGTAAAGGTGCATGCAATTTGTCCATCTGCTTCTTCTAATATTAGTGGCATGTTGATGTTTTTGTCACTGGATTGATTGCTTGGTGAGAAAGTGGTTGCTGTCCTGATTTAGAATTGAAACACTCTTCTTGATTGAACTTCAGAAAAACTTTTGGGCTGCACATTTGTTTCAAAAGTTTGTATATCTTGCAGCGTTGACAAATAGGAAAATCCATACTAATTGTTGAATGGTCATTGAGTAGAGTAGTACATTATGAAGTGAAAACAATGTTTTAGCTTTCAACTTCTTGCAGAAGAGTCTGAAGAAGCATGTTCCTTAATTTCACCATCAAATGTAACCATATCTTATGAGGGCACAAATAATAAAATGTTTCATAGATTGAGCTCCTGGTCCCTTTAAGTATATGTTTACAGAATATATATATATCCTGACCTAACTGCAAATAATAAAATGTTTCATATACACATACATATACATACATACATACATATATATATATATATATATATATATATATATATATCCTGACCTAGCTGTTGTATTTATGTTATGATTTATAGGGACTGCAGAATAATACTCTTACCACACATTCACACTCACAGTAACCAAAAAAAAAATTAAAAAAATAAAAAAAAATAAAAAGTGAAAAAGAGGGAAAAAAAGAAAAAGATTTTGGAATGCTTCAGATAACTGAAGGAATCACCATCCATAATGTTTCTTTTACAGAACTTTTTGAGGTTGGAGTGTAAATGCATTATGAGATTTTGCAATTTAGAATTGCTCATGTAACCTTAATTCCAATATTCTGTAGCTGTTTGAGGTGATTCCTAAGTGATTACCTTTATTTAGACGAGGCAGTGTCTAAGGATAAAAAAGAATAATTACTTATAGCTCCTTAGGTAAATAATTAATTAATTTTCTACTCATGAACCATGTGTATATAGGTAAATATGTATTTTTATGCTATAAAGTCTAATCTTGTATAAGAGGGCCATAGAAAATTTACAAAGATTTAGAAAGAGCCATGTTTGAACTTTATTGTAAACTTACACTGAAAAATAGATTAACGTTATAATAAAATAAAATAGAAAATCAGTAAGTAGAAAATAGTGAAAAGAAAACACTTGCATGATGGAAACATAATTTTAAAAATAAACTTATAACAGTTACCTCAATGTTTAATCTATATAATTACATACGTGAACATGGTATTGGTGATTTAGTTGCAAACTCATCTAAGTATGTACTGCATAGTACATATATGGTTAGGTCATGTATAACTAGGCTACAATGAATCAAATATATGGTTAGGTCATGTATAATCACGAACTTGTTTGCCACTTCCTCAATTGCCATAACATTATAAGTTCTATTAGTACTTAATGAAATCATGTATATACATCTTTAATTTACTCACTTTGACATTTCAATGAATTTATATGAGTTAGAAAACAACTTCTTGATCTTTTTGGGTATGAGTTCAAAGTGACCTATTAAAAAACTAAGGATTTGTCTGGTTCATTGCATTGGAAACGAAAGGATTATTTTTACACTTAGGGCAACAACAATGGGTGCTCATTTGGTCAAACGCCCGTTACGGAACGTTTGACCAAACATTCAATGCACCGAGCGTTTGGTGCATTCCAAATGCTTGGTGCATTTATATTATATATATAATATTTAGAAAAAATAAAAAAAATGATATTTTAATTGATTTTTAATTAATTTTTTTTGAAAAGAAACTAGGATATATATATTAGTAAATAAGAAAGTACATTCCAGATGAGATATCTGGAAGGAACAGAGTAGCTTACAAAACAGATTACATAGAGTTGATTATATTTTTCCCGTTACAAAGTCACTCCCCAAAATTGTACCCTTTTCCTAGTTTAGAAACAAAAATCCAAGTAGCAAATAACATATTAGATCTTTCCCAGATGAGCCTAATATGTTTTTCTTTTCCTTTGAAAATTCTCGCATTCCTTTCTTCCCAAATAGAATACCAAATGGCAAACAAAATTGACTTCCACAACTGGTTGGTCTTTGAAGTAGAAATTGCTTCCGAAATTTGGAAAGGATTGGCTGCTGAAGGAGGTACAAAACTGCTGTGTTTCAAGTTCCACCTACTCAAAAGTTGGTTCACTACTTTGCATTCCTAAAACACATGCTGCATTGTCTCGGACTCATTCCTGCACATAACACAAATTGAGGGATTTAGGTAACAGTTAGGGAAATGTTTTTGGATATTATCATACGTATTCAGCTTCCTTAGACTTATAAGCCACGCTAGAATTCGAGCTTTTGTAGGGGCTTTGGTTTTCCAGATGAAGTTCGCTAAGAATGGAAATTGCTGGCTGTTTTCTTCACTTAAAGTCTCTAGACATGATTTCACTGAGAAGAGCTTGTCTGGTTCTCTAATCCATTGAGGGCAGTCTTCATTGACTGAGTCTTTTAGCTGAAAATCGTGCAGTGCTGTTAGGATCCCCTCCACTTCCCCCATCTGATTCTCTCTGATGTTTTTTCTTAGGTGTAGAGTCCATCCCTAATGAGATCTTCATTCTTCCAATGTGCTAGTTCTGAATTCAGAAATTGGACTAGTTTGCTTGATTGATAATCTGTAGATGTTAGGGAATTGATCTTTGAGGCTTGTATTGCCGCACCAGATATCCCCCCAAAAAACAACAGAGTCCCTGTTCCCTACTTTCCATCGTATGTTGTTTCTGAAAGTGATTTTTAATTAATTTTATAAATGATTTTTTACTAATATTTAATAAGAAAGTGATATTTAAAAATAATAAATTTAAAATATAATATTTTAAATTAATAATTTTAAATGTGAATAATATGTATTCTTAAAAAAAATATGTATTTTATAAATGAAATATTATAAATAGTGTAATTAATTGGTTGAATAAATTGTGGGTTCCATATAGTACAGTTTAATCAACCGTAACTATTAGAAGAGATAGTCTAATGGATAATAGTTTAATCAGTTGATGATGTAGCAAAGACGTCAAATCATTGAAGGTTTAAACCACTAGGGATGCCCTTAGTCCTTTGTTTGTTAATCAACAGGATGACATTAAAATTTAAAATCAAGTGTGGCCCATAAATTACTCATGTTGGTGTTTGATAACTTAAACATCGAAAAAGGTTGAGTTTAAGTTGTTGACTTTGTTTTTTTATTTTTTATTTTTTATTTTTATTTTTCATCATTGCTTATTCTCCACTCTCTTATTACTTTTTATCTTTCTTCTTCTTGCAACTCCATTGCTCCCTGTCATCATGATCTTTCTTTTGGCCCAAAAAAATCATGATCAACAAAACCAGAAAATGCTGGTTTTGCTTTTAGTTTTTATTTGTTTATTTTTAATATTAATGTGTTTTTAATTGAAATAAAAAAGTTAATTAATTTCTTGTTTGGATCCTAGACACACCACCGTATGCTGAATTACTTTATTTTTTTTATCCAATTTCATCCTATTCTATCTAATCCTATCCAATTCTCTAATCCAATCCTACCCTGTTGAATGGCCTTAAGTCTCTTATTTTATAACTGAAGAAGTGTTTGGTAATTCTATTTCAACCCTTTATTTCCTTCAAACTCTACCTTAATTTGTATCTTATTTTATTTATTAAAATAGAGGTTGGACAAAATTAAAGTGTTTGATAATAATTTGTCTATCTCTATGTTTGGCAAATGGTACAGCCATCCAAAATAAATAAAGAAAAAAGAGTTCATTGGAGGTTTATCCTCCACTCATAATAGAGGATGAACCAACTATAAAGTCTAAAATGGGATGTTTTTTATTTATTTATTTTTCCATATAGGAATGGTTTATGACCTAGAAATTTTGGATTAATCGCCAATTTAAAGAAAAAAAAAACTTGTTGCCACTCAATTTAGTAAGTGATAATTCAGACAAAAAATATATATTCTTTTCACTTAACTATATGTTATGGCATATAAAGGTGAATAAAACAGTTATTATCTTTACAAACTTTTTATAAAGGTCAACAAATATTATATTTTTAATATTTTAAAATCTCCAAAAATAAATACATTCAAAATTATTGTATAACACCATAAATGATATTATAATTTAAATTAAAAATGTTAATTAAATTTATGTTACAAATAAATGATTATGTTATTAATTAGAAATATATTATTTTGTAACCTAATTAAAATTAAATATAATTATTGTGTAATAAATAATATTTTAAGATGAATTAATAAGTGTTTTATATGTAAATAACAAACAAACAAAATAAAAATATTTTGATAAAATTAATCAACTATTTTTGTAGAAAGAATATGCGAGTTCAAATAACTGGCATTTTTTATTTAAAATAAACTAAAATAAGAAGTTTAGGTTGAAGTATTTTAGTTATCAAACATCATTTTTAAAATAAGCTCTTATAAAGATAGACCTAAGATAGAATTAAAAAAGGTAGAGCTAATATTTTTATAAATTAAATTGTAGTTCTAAAAAAAGGCTCTAAGAGATTCAAAAATGGAAGTAATTATGTGATGCTGTTGGAATTTTACTTAATGTTTGTGGGATCTTCTCGAGGGTGACAAAATTGGTAAAAGGCGCCAAACAAGTGGTCTACATCCCAAAAGAGGAGTCAAGGGGATGGAAAAATCTATGATAGGTGTTTAGCGCCGTGCTAAAGGAGGAGATGACAAAATATGGTGGCTCACGGAAGACTAGTTATGAGAAGGATCGTAAAGGTAAAAGTAAAGCATAAGAAGAAACACATCTCCAAGAAGCATTGAAAATGGAGAACAAGACTTACAAGGAATATTAGTATTGAGTGGATCAGTGTTGTTAAGGCGGTAAGACAGTTTATGACGATAAGCCTCCATAAGACGAGGCGGGGCCTAGGCGGTCTTTAAAATAATTATTTAAAGGTCCTTGAAGAATTATTTATTTATTTATTGGTCCTTCACTCAATATATATATATATATATATACACACATACACACACACATACATTTCCCTAAAAATTGTTTAATACTTTTTTATAATTTTATTAATTTATAATTTATGTTTAATTAATTAATGATATATAAATTATAAAATTATAAGTAATGACATATTAGATAATACATTATGATAGACTCATGATCATCATAAGTTCACATACTTCATATTCATAACATTTCAAAAAGAAGAGCTAATTGCTCTCTCTCTCTCTCTCTTTCTCAGAGAGACGTAGAGAAAGAACGAGAGATACAGAAAGAGAGACGTAGATAGAGAGAGAGAAGAGAGATGAGGCAGAGAGTGAGAAGAGAGACGTAGAAAGATAGAGAGGAAAAGAGCAGAGAAAGAGGGAGGGGGACGCAAAAAGAGAGAGAGGGAGAAGGAGAGAGCCGAGAGAAAGGGAGAGAGATGCACTGTGAAATGGAGAGACTCGCCGCAGTCGCTTGCCAAGAAAACGTTAGAGTTGCTCGTCGGAGTGTCAGAGATGATTGCTGGAGTCTCGGAGATGATCGTCAGAGCTGGTTTGAGTTGTTTGACTTAGAGAGGTTTGAGTACGAAGTTATTAGATTTAGGTTAAAATTAAAAAAATTAATTAATTAATTAAAAGTCTTCCTATTTTTTTATGTCTACTTTCAAAAAAAAAAAGCCCTCCTATTTTTTAGAAAATTTATAGAGAAGCCTCCCCAATGCCTAGGCGGTGGCTTAGGCGTTGAGGAGGCTTGGACGCCTAGGCGGCGCCTTAACAACACTGGAGTGGATAGATTGCAATGTGATGTCACATCAAGAGCAAAATGCTTACAAATTTCTCGTCACAAGACATTCAGATAGGACATGGAAGGAGATTGAGGAAGAGCTGAGATGTCTAATTGGAAGAGAGGTAGGCTTAAGCTGCTTGTATACGACAAGAGTGTTGCTGTGCTTATAGGATGGAAGGGAAAGCACCACGTTCTCAAAAGGCAAACTGACACAATTTAACAATGATACCTCAGTGAGAGACTGGTTAGATGACATCTTCTGGAACGATATGAGGATTATTTGTAGGAATGAATGGATTGGCGTGGAAGACATTCATCCAAGGAAGTGGATCATTAGCAACTTTGATAGGATAGAACAACAATGTGGCAGTCCGATGGAGATTGCATAGGTCATTACATTGAAGAGGTTGATGGAGGTGCTGGTCCTAAAAGTTCGAGGGTTACCCTCTAAGTTCTCATCAACATTCATCCAAGGAAGTGGACCATTAGCAACTTTGATAGGATAGAAGAACAATGTGGTGGCTTGATGGAGATCGCACATGTTAATACTTTCAAGAGGTTGATGGAGGTGGCAATCCGAAAAGTTCGAGGGCTACTCTTTAGGTTCTCATCGACATTCATTGAACTTTATGAAGACAACAATGTACTTGAGCTATGACTTTTTGATTTGCAAAAATTAAAAAGAAAATGGTGTCCAAAGGTGGTGAAAGCAAATGCCATGGAGATTTGCATATGCAAATTATAAGAGCAAAGATTTCTCGGTGAGGAAAGTAGGAAATTTAGTTGTCAAGATCACCAGTGACGATGAAGGATCATAACCAATAACGGTAGGGGCATGACAAGAACACGTGGTCGGCAAGGGAAAAGGTTAGGAGTTGCTCCTTGACGGTGTGGTAGCAAAGCATCCTCAAGCATGCGCTCACACTGTAAGGTCAAGATGCGTGGTTCGCCAAGGGATCTATTAGATGATCTCCTACAATGGCTCACCTTCAACTATCACAACAAGGTCAAGACCAAGCAATCTTGGTCCAAGTGTCTAAAAGATCCCATCTTTAATTGAGTAGTCTAGGTTAGCAATTGATTTCATAGGTCACATCAGTAGCCCAAGTAGAGAAGTTTTGGTCCTCCAAAAGGAGTTAGAGGGCGCTCGAGGTCTAGGCCTAGATAAAAGTGATTTAAATGTTTATAAGATGAAAAACAAAGGTGATCCTAGACTGCAAGGTGGAATGTACAATCGTTGGGACTCGGATGAGGACTCTAAAGAGTTGTTGGAATTGGATGACAAACATAATGCAGCAAACACCTATAGACAATGGGAAGTATATTAAGGAGAAGGAAGATGATCCAAGTGCGCATCCACAAAACAAGGTAGAGTAGCAAGTTTCTTGGAATTAATGGAGGTCAATATGGTGGGCTTGTGCATTGATCACAGGTGAAGGTGATTAGTTGGATAAGGGCGAGAAATGTTCTAATGAAGATATTTAGTTGGAAAATAAGGGGATGTGCCTTGAAGGATAAAATAAGAATCATACGAAAGAACCATTTGTGCAAAAAGACTAGACATTGTTGTGTTGCAAGAAATAAATAAAGTACATGTGATAGTAATGTTGATGTGGGTGACATGGAAATCCAAATTCCTCCATTGGTCATTGCTCCTTGCTAAAGCTTCATTTAGGAGAATACTCATAATGATGGACTACAGATTGAATGAAGGATGTGTAGAATTTTGTTTTATGGAGAAGTTGAAACTAATCAAATACAGGTTGAAGGAATTGACCTAGACTTTTGTAGCCTAAGACGAATTGATGAGTTGATGGTGAAATTGGGTGTTGTGGATTCTTAGATTGTAGAAGGAGTTGGAGATGCTGAAGGCCATAGACGAATATGCCAAATCTTGGGTGACATCCATGCAATTGATTGTACAATAGAGAGAGCTCCGTGGCAAAAAGCAAGAATAAATGGGTGACTAAGCGGGCTGTAAACTAAAAGTTTTTCCATAAAATTTATAAATAAGAATGGCAAAGAACATGCTTGGGAAATTTAAAAAAGATGATGGTAGTCTAGTGGAAGGAATGAGTAATGTCTAGCAAATGATACTGGAGCACTTCACACATAGATTCACCGAATTGGGGCATCACATACGAGGAGTAGATATAGTGTGAAATCATAGCTAAACATCGATATTCGTTGGAAAGGCCATTCCTAATGGAGGAAATTAAGGCAATTGTTTTTGGGATTGAGGGGGAGAAGACTGTTGGATTAGATGGCTTCACTTTGTTAACCTATCAAAAGAATTGGAAAATAATCAGGAATGAGCTATCTGTAGTGTTTTAGGATTTTTACCATAATGGAATAATAAATAAGGTCACAAATGAGACAAATATTTGCCTTATATCAAAGAAGATTAATTCTGTCAAAGTTGAGGACTATAGGCCAACCAGTTTAACTAGAAGCCTATACAAAATAATTACTAAGACATTGGCAAATAGACTTAGAGTAGTGATTCCTCATACGGTGGCTGATACACAGATAGCATTTGTCAAAGGGAAAAAATTAACTATTTGCAATACTCACAGCGAATGAGGTAGTGGAGGAGTTTAGGAGCTCAAAAAGGGAGGGATTCCTACTGAGGTGGACTTCTAAGGCCTGTGATTCAATTGGATGAGGGTTTTTTTGGAATATGCGGTGAAGGAAAAAGGATTTGATTGGAGATGATGCAAGTGGATGAGAGGATGTTTGTCCTTGGTGAATTACTCAATATTTATTAATGAAAGACCAAGAGGCAAAATTGAGGGAAGCAGGGGATCTTCTCTCTCCTTTCCAATATACTTTTGTGGTTGACACTCTACATAGTCTCATCACCAAGGCTGTAGGGAACGATCTCCTGCAAGGATTTAAAATAGGAAAGGATGAAGTTCACATCACCCACATATAGTGTGCAAATGATTGCATTTTCTTCATTAATAATGATGACATCAACCGCAAAATTACAATGAATAATTTACAAATTTCTGCATCTTATCAGTTTTGGTAGTTATTCAAAATTCATTTTATGAGAGTCAATACACCCATAGATAGGGCATTTGTGATGGCCCATTTATTGGGAGTAGCAGTAGGAGAGTGTCTTATCAAATATTTGGGAATGGCACTTGGGTGAAACCCAAAGAAATCTCCATCTGGAAACTAGTAATACAAATTATTAGAAGGGGTGTTGAAGGATAGAAAAGGAGTTTCTTATCCAAAGGAGGTAGATTATTATCGAAGTATATTTTGGATGCTTTACCCAGTATGTTTGCTTTTTGAAGCCAATAATGATGGTTGTTATAGTTATTGAAAGGAGCATGACAAAATTTCTATGGAGAAATGAGGAAAAGATGGAAGGTTTCCCTTGGGGAAGTGGTCCCACGTGGTTAGAAATTTGAAACACAAGGGTCCTGGGGTGGGTACTTTGCTGATCAGAAGCAAGACTTTTAGCAGGGACATGGTTGTGGAAACTTTAAGAATCCCTCAATGCTTTATGGGTGAAGGTAATTCTGAGCGTACATGGAGGACATGATAATACTCACCCCAGGCTAGTTTCCTCTCAAAAAAAAAAAAAATCACCCCAGGCAATGTATAGGGTCACTTAGAAAATACATACGCTAACTTCATCCTACAATCATGCAATAGATGAAATGAAAAGTAGTGAATGATGAAGTAATCAAACTTTTGGAAGACATTTGGTGTGGATCAATATCCTTTAGGGAGTGATTTCCTGGTTTGTAAAGGCTATCAACAATATGTAATGCTCCAATCACTACATTCATAGCTAGCAACAATCAAGACACAACACAAGCAACAAGCAATCGGCTGGAACTTGTATTTTCCATGATCTTAACGGAGAATAATATGCAAGAAGCTGTCACACTAACGCAGATACTGGATCAAATCAGTCTGTAGAATCTGGAAGATAGAAGTGATGGATTGTGATTCCTTGAGGAAGTTCACCTATAAATCATTATTTAATCATTTAATATTTCAACACGAAATCCCAACCTTCTGTGCTTCATCCGTCATATGGAAGGCTAAAGTATTCACCAAGGCAAAAATTTGAGATGATTGATACGTTTAGGAAAGTTGAACATGGTTGATAATTTGCAAAAGTGAATACCCAATAGGTGGTGGATTTGCATCTGAGGAGGCTGGGTATATCTTCGGGAGATGAGAAGAGTTTTTTATTTTATTTTACTTATTTTTCTTGATTTGTGGAAAAAAAGGGAATCAAAATGAAAATCTGTTTTCTGTTCCAGCCCAAATGACGCATTCAGCTTTGCAACAATACTGGAAATGCATACTTTTTGCTATTTGGCATGTACTATGGGAGGAGCAGAATAGATTGTTCAAAAAGCACATTGCTAGGATAGAGAGAGTATGGGATATTAATAATTTTTTTGTTCTTTGCAACATGGAATCAATCTTTAGGTTATACTAATGTACAGAACTAATTGGCAAAACATTTTGTATGAACTGTAAAGTATGTTGGGATAGCTCAGCCCCATACAAGATCTATACTAATCTAATATTTTTATGTTTCTGTTATATAAAAAAGGTACAGTTACCAAACATTACTCTCCTAAAGTCATTATGCCGCATGGGTTTGGTTCTTCAAATTTAGATGCACATTTTAGTGTTTTATGTAGTTGATATTATACTTTTCCTGCATTAATCACCAAGTTCATATATTCCTTGTGTTATTTGATTTATTTCAATTCCTCTGCCTAGTCTTTTCCTTGAACTAATTAATTTGATGGCTTGCAGCACTCCAGAATGAGGTTTGAGTACCATGCCGTGCCGCAGCATGGAATTCGCAGCTTCATACATTTGACAAACTGTATGCTTGATGACCCTTGATTGAAATTGGGCTCTTGATATCTTGTGTACCAGGTAAAATGCATTTCTTGTTAGTGGTTTAGTGTGTCTATTCATATTGGTGCTACAATATTAGTATGCTCTTCTTTTATTTTTATGCTTTCAACGTGCTACAGGCGCAATAGTTTACCTTTGCACGTGAAACTTAGAAATGAACATGTTATTGACTTATTATAGATGCATATGTACGAATTAGTATAGAAGTATGTATTGTCCTTTTCTACTTTGAGTGTGCTAGCACTTTGGTCTTATCTTTTGTTCCTTTTTTTTTTTTTTGCCCCGGGCGGGGGGGATCCAGCATCCTAAGTCCTAAATACATCGAAATAAGGCCCACAAAAGGAAAAACACTTGTCCTTTGTGGGTTATTAGGGGCATGCTGAAATCACTTGGGTCAACATATGGCTTCAAATTAAGTATTGAATTAGTGGAAATTACCAAAAGCAATTGTGATGCCAGACACAAAAAGGAAGAGTTTCATAAATGGTAAAGGCAAATAGAGCTTTTACACGCTTTTATTAATCCATGAACAAGATCAATGTACACACCATTGATCCATGGTTCCAATTCCATACATCTTGATCGATAAGGATCAATAGTGAATAGAAAAAGAAAGAACTGGAATTGATCAATATTTTATCTAATATGAGTAGAAAGGAAACGAAAGATGAAATATAAATTGTAGATCAACTTAACCCTACGAGGATCTTGCTTAAGCATAAATGTAACTTCTTTTGGGACTTTTCAGGTGGAATGGCGTATGCATCACACACCTTGCATTAGGTGAAGGCCCTGGGTTTCCAATAAGCTGTTGTTTCATCCTGATGGGTACCCTGATCACGGATGCAAAGAGCAGAGAATGCAAGGACAGGGAAAAGAAAAGAAGTCACCAAAAAATTCTAGATGAACCAAAAGTGTTCTGTGTTATTCCTTATTTTTTTTTTGAAACAGAAACTATTAAATTATATTAATAATAAGAGTTTAAGTATAGCTGTCGGATGAGAAATCCAACGAAAGAAAAAGCAAAATACAAGGATTACAAGGATTACAAGGATTGTTTCTGTGTTATTCCTTATAGCATTCCTTTTTATAGTCTGTTGCATCCATGTACAAGACAATTACCGTATTTAGATTATTTTACAACATCCTTTTGAGTGTTCAGGAATCCATTCCATTTTATAACAGCTGCTATCAGCTTGACAATTTTTTTTTTCCATGCACAAAGAAGGATGTTGTATTTTTTTTCTTTTATTTTTTGTAGAAGCTATACTCTACTACTTGTCCACTCTCGCATTCCTTCTTCACTGCTGTTGCGCTGTTGTTTTATTCTTCTTCCTGTACTCCTGCAAAATTGGAGGTTTATCACATTGTTTTCATTAGGAATTGATGGTCTTTAACAATAGCTTTTAGTACGTGTTTGGCACATAATAATGTCTTTGATGATGCTCCTACTACTTAAGAATTGAAAATTTAGTAATGCCACCAAATGAGGCATTGGTTAAATGGTCATTGGTCAAAAGAGAGGAATCATGGATGCTATGTCACTTGGACTCCGGTATGGGTGTCAGATTTGGATATATATCTAGATGCCCAACTCTTCATTTTTAAATTTTGTGATGAGAGACTCAGGTATACTTTATGTTTTTTGTTTTCTTATTTTCACCCATTTATTGTTCTTTTTCTTCACTACAATTGATTATTACGTACTTTAATGCTTTTACTCCTTTCCGATGGAGAGTCTATGTAGTAATATTCTAAAACTTAGTTGTTTTCTTTAAAGAAAAAAAAAAAGAAATTCTAAAACTTATGAAACATGGGTTTGAACGGAGGAAAACAGAAAGGTTCGATCGTAGTGATGAGAGTGAGTGGACGCAGGTCTGACGGCGAAGGCAACGGTTCACAAAGCACGACAAGGTGACGCGTGGACGTAAAATGATAACTCATACACCAATCAACACCTGTAGAAGCTATTCAGTTTTGACTCGAAATTTAAGTCATTCAAACTAGAGGTGGCTACTACCTATGGGAAGAGCGGAATTCAAGACTATTCCTAGATAGGTTTAAGTCAGAAAGTTTTGTATGAGAGAGATCCAATATTTTGTTTGCAACTTGGATCTCAAGTTCAAAATTAGGGGAAGGGTACTATTTTGGGGAGTGGTCATATAAGGGCAATGAAAGCGGAACTCAAGTTCGCAAATGGGTTTTATTAAGGATAGGCACATCCTAGACGCGGTCCTAACCGCAAATGAAGCCGTGGAGGACTATAAAGCAAGACACAAGGAAGGGATCGTGGTGAAGATAGACTTCTCCAAGGCATATGATTCAGTCAGATGGCACTACCTCCTTTATGTGCTAAAAAGGAAAGGTTTTGGAGATAGATGGTGCAGTTGGATCAGAGGTTGCTTATCTTCTGTGCAGTATTCAGTCATCATCAACGGCAGACCAAGAGGGAAAATCAAAGCCTCGAGAGGCCTCAGACAAGGAGACCCCCTATCTCCTTTTTTATACGTCCTAGTTG
>JAJIYU010000417.1:0-51784 GCA_030144865.1 Tinospora cordifolia
CTGAGGTTTCGAAGAAGCTTGAATCTCAGGTTCGAAGGAAGAGATTGTCATCACCATTTTTTCTTTTCCTTTATCTCTCCGTTTTTGTGAGGATGGGGATGGAAATCGTGGTGAGAAATTGGGAAGAGGATCAGGAGGAAATGGTGGTTCAAAAGGCGGCTGCTGGAATGGAGATTTAAAGGTTAAGCCACTACGCGGTCGGGAGGCTTGAATTGGAGGCGTTTTACTATGAAGTTGGTAATCTGGAGGAAAAAGAGATGGCATGGTAAAGGAAGGTGGTTTAAAAGGTGTCGGGATAATGTGTGGAGTAAAAAAAAAGGATTCGTTGGGGGATCAGGTGGCAACTTCGTAAGATCACGGAGTTGGTTTTTGAGAGACTCGTGTTCTCTTTCTAATGGGCCAAGGACAGCTTCAATCTGCGAATAGTGGGTAATGGAATGGGCAAGTTCTAACAGCTGAGTATGCACTTGGTCAATTCGGGCTCTGAGAGAGGCGATTAGTTGATCATGTGCAGTCTGCTGGGTTAGTGTTTGCTGCTGTTTATGAAGGATGGACTGAAGAAGGTCATTCTGGTATAGGGTATTGTTGGACTGCAAATTGAGCACCGCATCAGAATTATTAAGAGCTTGGAAAGCTGGTCCTTCAGGTGTCATGATTTTTGAGGGCTTAATTTGGTACTGGAGAGGACAGCCAATAAGTGGATCAGTAGACCATTCCATACCAGGAGGTGGAGGAGAAGCACTAGATTGTTCCGAAAGAACAAAACAACTTTCTTCAGGGGCAATTTCATCATCATCAGGGTAATAATCTTCTTCATCATCAGATGTTTTGCTGATTTGGTCACCAAAATCTTCATCAGTAGAATAATCAGAAAGTAAAACATAGTATTGATACCTTCCTGACGAGGATTCAATAAATCTAACTGTTGGGTCACCAGATTCATATCTAGCGGCCAAGAGTAGTTGGGATGTCTTACGACGCGGCTTCTCAATATCATACTTAACTTCAAATGCATCTTCTTCACAATCAGAACAGTTGCATGAATCACACCAGTGATGTGCAACAGTAGGGGACTCTGTGATATCAACAAAATTAATTCCTGCAGAAGATGGTCGGGACTGCACCAAAGGAGGTGTTGGAAAAGTAGTCTCGACAAGTCTGTCTTGGCGTCTAATATGGATAGCCTGGGTAGACTGGCGGACTTCATTTGCCTGGAACCGAGCTTCATAACTTGTAAGCCAGCTTTGTGAGAACAACTGCTGGAGTCTGCTAGGAGGAATTGTTCTCGAAAGGAAGGTGTGTGAGACAGCACCTTGAGAACTGATGTCAAGCATAAGGCCATCAATAGAAGAACCTTTATAAGGAACATCTATTGCGTGATTTTGAACGCGATATGCAACCTGGTAATGGATGGTTGCCGCCAAAGCAGTTTGAATTTGTGGTGCGCCAGTTAGCTGAGCTTGGAGAGTAAGGGTGGTGGAAGCATGTGGGTCTTTCAAAGACACATTGAAATTGGGATAGAAGGTAACGAACACAGTGCCAGAATTGAGAGTGGTTTGAATAGTACCAATCACTGCATCTGAATAACAAATCATGCGGGAATCAAGAAGAGCTATTCGGGAAATAGCTTCTGTAGCTTTTCTTCCATGGAAAGTGATGGACATTTTTACAGCACCATAGTGCAAATGTGTGTAACCATCCTTGCGCCATTGGGGCAAGAGAGGGGTAGGCAAAGCAACTGGGAAGAAATGTTCAGCTTGATCGGCAGGGATCTGGTGTTCATTAAAATTTGAGATCTGAACATATTCTTTGACTGGACTTTGAAGTGTGTATGTTGCAAGAACAATGTACTTATCCCCTAGGTCATGGGTTCAAAACTCCACGGAGGCGAAATAAAATCCCAGGGGGGGGACAGTACCTTGTGAGTGACACGCCATGACGTGGGCCCTACGACGTGGGTATGAGTCCCGGTAGGATTCCCGGTGGGTGTTACAATATGTATTTTATTGAATGATGCATTGAAAATAGCATGATCATGATCATTATGTTGAATGCATATATGTATGATTCAAATTTGCGTGATAGATTTAAATGTTTTATTTAATTTGATTTTTTGCATGGTTATTTAAATGAATCTAAATGTTGTAGATAAAGATTATTCACTAGGCATGTTGTCGCTTACTTATTATCTTCAATATTTTAGGAATAGATAGGAAAGGGGAGAGCCTAGCACAGGAAGAGTAGTCGGCTCTTACGTTACTATTGTGCGCGTAGGTTTAATTATTTTGTGGGCTATATTTTTGTATAATTATATTATCGCTGGATATATAATATCACCAGAGGGATGTGGATCTGTTTATACTAGTTAAGAGTTTGGAACATTGTAGCTTATGAATTATGAGTTATGATAGATTATCGTATGTGTAATATGATCTATTATTGACTTGTGGATTGATAATATGTTTATTAGGTGTGACTGCTCCTTTGGGATAAGTCAAAGTTTCAGAGGAAACTTTGTTGAAATTTTTGTGGGGTTATTGAGTAGTTTTGAGTATAAGAGGCTGACATAGTAGTATATATGTAGGTGTAGTGTATATGATATTATGTGTTGATCATGACGTCACCTTTAAGAAGTGGGTTACGACA
Organism: Tinospora cordifolia; assembly: GCA_030144865.1. NCBI lineage: Eukaryota > Viridiplantae > Streptophyta > Magnoliopsida > Ranunculales > Menispermaceae > Tinospora > Tinospora cordifolia. Next base: position 2,647 of record JAJIYU010000417.1, read on the forward strand.
ATGTTGGTATCAAAGCCTAGGATTTTAAAAGCTTCAAAAAGATAAAAGTCTTATATGATGTTATATTTGCTTATATGGGTATTTATATTGATAGCTAATCTAGGCTAACAAGTACCATGGATTTGATTTTGATGAAGCTTTACTTGATTGTAAATTTCAGTGTTGAAGGGAAAAACAAGCAAGATCAATCATGGATCCTAATGAAAAGTTAAATCAAACACTAGAAGTTATACTTGCCTCACAACAACAGCAACATGCACTGCTAGCTACTCTATTGGCACAGATGCAAGGCAACAGGCCAGTTCCACAGAATGTGCCAGTGGAAGGGGAACAGAATAATGCGAGTGTTTCTATGAGAAGTAAAATTGAACCAATTGCTGATCCTATTCCAGTCTAGGCTAAGGTGGCAACACTAGTAGATCTTAATGTTGAGAAAGATAGGAATGAGAAGGTAACGAAGGCTCCAAGCATAGGGATCCTATTGAGTTTCTAGGAGGGTTTGATCTTGAAACTTCAGAAAGATGGATGAATAGGATGAAAACTATCTTTGAGGATATGCAAGCTTTAGATGCCAAAAAGTGAAATTGGTGGCTAGATTCAAATTGGTAGACAAAGCAAATGACTGGTGGAGATGGATGGCCACTAGATGTGTTGAGGTTAAGTCATAGACTAAGTTCAAAAGAGTTATTTTATGAAGAATTCTATCCTAGGTGTGAGAAGGATGAGAAAAGAAATGAATTTTATGCATCTCACTTAGGGAAGTATGATAGTAAGGGAGTATGAGCAAGAGTTTAATCGATTAGCTTTATTTGCTCCAGAGATGGTAGCTACTTACAAGCTTCAAATGCAACGGATTAGAGATGGGTATTGTGATTCCAACCATGAGGGGTTAGCGTTAGCAGGGGTACAGACATACGAGAAAAAACCAGACAAGTTGGCAATTTTGAGACAACCCAAGCTAATGCCAAGATGAGGAAAGTTGTTGCTACGGGACTGATAGTAACATTATCAACCACACATAGTGCACCAGTAGGATAGATGAGTTCATTTGCAGTAAGGAGGCCATATTATCAGAAGAGAAGGTCGGTGCCCAATAAGAAACCCAAATATAGTGGTCAAGATAGCAAAATGGAGGCATTTGTAGCTCCAATTATGATAGGGTCGGCACCACCACCAGTATCATATATGGCATGGAGAGGTGTACCATAACCAAGAAGACCACAGCAACAGATTGGGATGAGACCTTATATGGCAGCAGGAGGTATCGGGTCTCAAGTTGCATCTTCTGCTTCTAGACTAGGTAGACTACCATTTGTTTGCTTTAGGTGTGGGATGCCCAAACATAGAGCTTTTCAATGTCCACATTTTGCACCCCAGATATCTTCTATTGTCCAGGAAGGTGGGACTGTAGTCGGGATACTTGAGTAGGCTAGAGCAGTAATAGAGCCTGATCATGATTCCAACAAACAGCTCATTGAAGGTATTATCGATATTTGTAACACTCCTATGTATGTTTTGATATATGCTAGATTGACTTTATCCTTTATTGCTGGATATATGGTAGATAGACTACATTTATCACATGTTAGAACTAGCACACCTCTGATTTTGAGTACAACAGCTGGGGAAATAATATATCCAAATATGGTGTGTGAAAATTGTGTAGTAAAATATGACAATCATGAAATGATTGTGTGTCTTAGAGTTTTAAAATTTCTAAAATTTGATGCTATTCTAGGCATGGATTGTTTAGTGGCCTATCATGCATGTGTTGATTGATTTTCTAAAAGAGTAGTCTTTCAGATACTAGGTCAACCCTCATTTGTGTATAGAGATATGACATCTTCACAACTTCCTATTCGAGGTCATATGGCTACTGATGAAGAAGTAGGAATGTGGGTTGGTATTTATTCAATGGTGGAAAAGGCAAAAGGCATCCAGTTAGCTAATATTTTTGTAGTTTGTGAATATTCTAACATATTTCCAGATGATTTGTCGGGGTTACCACCTAAACGGGAGATAGGTTTTGTTATCGAATTGATGCCTAACACTAAGCCTATTTCCATTCCTCCTACTGAATGGCACCAAAAGAGTCGCAGGAACATAAAGTGCAACTAGATGAGTTGATGACTAAAGGGTTTATTAACCCAAGTATGTCACCTTGGGGCACAACTGTATTGTTTGTAAAGAAGAAGGATGGAAACTTACGGTTGTGCATTGATTATCGTCAGCTAAACAAAGTGACTATAAAGAATAAATATCCCTTGCCATGTATTCATGATTTGTTTGATCGTTTTTATGATGCCAAATTCTTTTCTAAGATTGGTTTAAGGTCTGGGTATCACCAACTAAGGATTCGAGAAGAAGATATGCCAAAGGCTGCTTTCAGAACTAGATATGGTCATCATGAATTTCTTGTGATGCCTTTTAGATTAACTAATGCTCTTGTTATGTTTATCGATTTAATGCAGAGGGTATTTAAGCCACATCTTGATTATTTCATTATTGTGTTTATTGATGATATTCTCATATATTCTAATACTCAAGAAGATCATGAGCAACATCTCCATATTACTCTAAAGACTTTAAGAGAGCCTAGATTGTATGCTAAATTTAGTAAATGTGAGTTTTGGCTAAATGAGGTAAAATTTTTGGGTCATGTGGTAAGTTTAGAGATATTTTTGTTGATTCTACTAAGGTTAAGGTTATTATCAATTGGCCAAGACCAACTACAGTGCCCGAGATTCGTAGTTTTGGGTCTAGCTGGCTATTATAGAAAGTTTGTAGAGGGTTTTTCTAAATTAGCCTCTCCACTCACAAAGCTGACTCGGAAGAATGTACCATTTGTGTGGACCTCAGTATGTGAAGATGCTTTCACGGAATTAAAGAAGAAGTTGACTACTACTCTTGTGTTAGTACTTCCACAGCTTGGAAAGGAATTAGTGATATATACAGATGCAACACTGATAGGTTTGGGTGGTGTTGTTGATGCAGGAAGGTTGAGTAATTTGTTATGCATCTAGACAGCTAAAGGTGCATGAGAAAAATTATCTTGTGCATGATCTGGAATTAGCAGCAGTAGTTTTTATGTTGAAATTATAAAGACATTATCTGTATGGAGAAAGGTTTACACTGGATTCTGATCATAAGAGTCTAAAATATTTGTTTAATCAGAAAGAGCTGAATATGAGGAAAAGTAGATTGCTAGAATTCTTAAAGGATTATGACTTCACTTTGGAGTATCATCTTGGGAAAGCCAACGTTGTAGCAGATGCACTGAGTATGAAACGACAAGAAACTAGTGTGGTAGCTTTCTAGATGGTCCAGGAATGGCGACTTTTAGAGAGAGTGATTATGATAAGTATTCTGTCTGTAGAGCCCCATGTTGATATTTGTGCTCAGATGCATATTTAGTTGATTGACTCTCATATTTAGAAGATTAGAGAGTTACAGCAGCATGATCCTAATTTGACAATGTATGAGAATTGGGCTAACGATGCAGATAGAATTGACTGGCATAGAGGTTTTGATTGTGTGTTGCATTATCAAGGAAGGTTATGGATACCTGTTGATAGGGAGTTAAGGCAGCATTGCTTCAAAAGGCACATAGATCTCAGTATACTATTCATCCATGATCTACAAAAATTTACCATGATATGAAGAGGACAGATTGGTGGCATGGGATGAAAAAAGATATAGATGAGTATGTGCAGAAATGTAGTGTGTGGCAACAAGTAAAAGCTGAGCATCAAAAGACCTGGAGGTCAAATGACACCCTTACCCATTCCAAAGTGGAAATAAGAGTATATTACTATGGATTTCATTATAGGATTGCCTAGATCTCATGGTAGATATGATGCCATATGGGTTATTGTTGACCGGTTGACTAAGTCTATACATTTTCTTCCAATGAACACCAGGTACTCAATAAACCAACTGAGCAGGTTATATGTTTAAGAGATTGTGAGATTGCATGGGGTGCTTGTGTCTATTGTGTCGGATAGAGATATGTGGTTTACATCAAGATTTTGGCCGGTTATGTACTCTCGATTTGGTAACCATCTTCATCTCAATACAACATTTCATTGTAGATCGACGGTTAGACTGAGAGGGTAATTCAGATGTTAGAGGATATGCTCAGATCGTGTATATTAGAATTTGGTGGGACTTGAAGTGAATATTTATTTTTGTATGAATTTGCTTATAATAACAGCTATCAGGCTAGTATTGGCATGGCACCATTTGAGGCTTTATATGGTCGACCATGCAGATCTCCAACTTGTTGGCATGAAGTTGGGGAATTACAATTGTTGGGGCCAGAGGTTATTGTAGATCACACAGAAAAGATTAAGTAGATTAGGCAAAATTTGAAGAAAGCTCAAGATTGTCAAAAAGCTATTTTTATCATCGTCACAAACTTTTAGAGTTTGTAGTGCGTGACCAGGTACTGTTTAAGGTTTTCCCTCAAAAAGGTTAGATGAGATTTGGAGTGAAAGGGAAATTAGCTCCACACTTTGTAGGACCATTTGAGATTTTGGAGAAGATTCAAACTTGGTCTACCTCCTCAGTTGGCCGGTGTTCATGATGTGTTTCATGTGTCTATCTTAAGAAAATATTATCCAAATCTCACACATGTTTTAGATTTAACACAGATACAAGTTGGGGAGGATGCTACCTATGAAGAAAAGCCTATTCAAATCATATCTAGAAGAGTATAGAAGCTGTGAAACAAAGAAATTCTATTAGTCAAAGTCAAATGGCAATTCCATGATAATGAAGAGCAAACCTAGGAGTGTGAAGATAAGATGCGGAAGCAATTTTCAGATCTTCTTACTACTTAAGGTATGTTCTTTTAATTTAAATTTCAAGGGCAAAATTCCTTAAGTTGGAGAGATTTGTAACACTCCATATTTTAATTTAACATGTAAACTAATTTAAATAAAAGTAAATGTGTATAAATATACATATTGTATGGATTACGCGTGTACGTACGTGTTAATCGCACACATGTATTAAAAATACACACTACGTGTATAAATTAATTAATTAAATTAGTCATTGAGAAAAAATAATTTTTTTTATGTAACAATTCTTGAAATGATTGTGGAGTGGGTGATAATTAGAGGTGCAGTCTACTATTGTCCAGGCCAAACAAGAAGTGGGACTGACTCTATCTCTGAAAGATATGGATGTGCATGTATTTTATTGAATGATGCATTAAGAATAGCATGATCATTATGTTGAATGCATATATATATGATTGGAATGTGCATGATGGATTTAAATGTTTCATTTAATTTAATTTTCTGCATGGTTATTTAAATGCATCTAAATGCCCTAGAAAAAGATTATTTATTGGGCATTTTGTCGCTCACTTATTATCTTCAATATTTCAAAAACATATAGGAAAGGGAAGAGGCCAGCACAAGAAGAGTAGTCGGTTCTTAAGTTATTATTGTGTGTGTAGGTTTAATTATTTTGTGGGCTTTATTTTTGTATAATTATATTATCACTAGATATGTAATGTCACCAGAGGGATGTGGATCTATTTGTACTACTTAAGAGTGTGGAACATTGTAGCTTATGAATTATGAGTTAAGAATGATGATAGTATGTGTAATATGATCTATTATGGACTTGTGGATTGATAATATGTTTATCAGGTGTGATTGTTTCTTTGGGATAAGTCAAAGTTTTAGGGAAAACTTTTGTCAAAATTTTTGTGGGGTTATTGAGTAGTTTGTAGTATAAGAGGCTGACATAGTATTATATACATAGGTGTAGCGTATATGGTATTATGTGTCAGTCGTGACGTCACCTTTAAGAATTGGATTGCGACAATCTCTAAAGTCACTACTGCATCTACTGCTCCTCCTGTCGCAGAGGTACTATCACTTCTCTATTATGGCTCGTCTCTAGTCTCATCTCGAGCCATTTTCCTCTCAACGCTAATTAAAATCAAACATTTGGTTTAATACCCAATAATTTCAATCATGTTGAAATACAAATTCCATTTCTCATAGATGATTAATAACCTATGATTATGTGAAATTCTAGATCTCAACACTCTTCCGTCTTCCTTAGCATTTTTATACTGTATCTTTTAATAACTATCATTCATTCTAACCCATGTATACCGTTTTACGTTTTCGTGCTACTGTGACTTTAGGTGCATTGTCTCTAAGTTCTTGATGTGTTTCAGTGGTGTAGGGGTTTATGCTTATTACCAAACCTGCAAGTGTACAGTTTTGCTCAAGTATAAACCGGTAAGACCGGGTATCGTCCTCAGGAAAAAAAGGGTTGATTAATGGTTTCAAATCCCAATTTACTACTGATTAATGTTTTATCAAGACTCTACTGAATGTAGTTGAATTAAATTGTAAACTAGAAGCTTCTCTAAACAAAAACATTATTTAATATTAAGAAATCTATTCAGAAACATGTCTAGGATAGTGAATGTCGCTGTATAATTTGTGATCCTTCGTTTTAATCATGAATTATTTAAACTATGAGTTTTTGCATCAATAGTTGAAATCCTCTCCTGAGGTACTTCAACATTCACTAGATTTGTCTCATTAAGCCCTCTCCCGAGGTGCTCACTTAACAACCTAAGTGTTATGTTCAACAGTCCCTGTGCAACCCCTTAGATTAGTCAATAATCTCCTAATAAATCAACTAGTCTAAGTCCAAACTGTGACATCCACCCTTTAGGCCTCTCTTCCGAGATAAACTAAAGTGTTGGGTTTGTTATGTCTATGGCCAGTAAACATAAGGCATTAAGTCCACACAATATGGAATAGAGTTTATAATTCAATATCCACAACTAGATATCACAAACTATGCATTGAACATCACATCCCAGACAAGAAGATTAATTAGCTTGACATGAATTTAATGGAAAACATGAAATGAAATTGAAAGAAGTAAAACATACTCAACTCTTTTGAATAATCTTCAATCCTCAATAGAAATATAGGTTTTTATTTTCTACAGCCGGCACCAGTGGTTTCTTTCTGAATTAGGTATATATGAATCTAATCACCCTTTTTTATATATAGTCCCGCACTAAAAAAAACCTAAAAAATATGAAAATCCTGATAATCACTCGAGTGATTGCGGACACAGACCGCGATCAGTAATTTATATGATAGAAACCCAAAATCCTCCATCTGCTACCTACTGCGGTCTGTACTGTCTCTGTGTTCATCCCATTCTGGTGACCGCGGTCACTAGTATGTTTTCTCCTGGTGAAGTCCTTCTTTAATTACCACAATCTTCAGTTGTTGGACCGCAGTCTTCTGGTACTTTTTCATGATATCTTCTCCTGTTTTCCTTCACATGATGAATTCTTTCTTTGTGCTTCGACCTATATCCTGCAATACACTCAATTCCTTTCCCAGACATCATTTCCTTATAAAAGAATATCAAAATTTTAAAAACTTTAAAAACAATGCTTAAAAAGGAATTAAACAGTGCAAATTTCTAAACTATATGCTAATGCTAATACTTATGCAATTCCTCAATTAATTATCTCTTATTTCTTATAAAATGCATTAATTTACTTATTCAAATGTTAGTTTGCTATGCAACTAACAAATACCCCCAAACTTAAACTTTTGTTCGTCCTCGAACAAAAATTCTAAATTTAAACAAACGATCCTATCACCACAAGGTGAATTTGATTTCAATCATCATTGTAACCTCAATTGTTTCCATTCCTCTAGCTCATGACTCATTAACAATTCTTTAGGGTTAGTCAGGTTATCTAGATTTTCAATTTATCTTCTATTCTTTCCCAACTTTACCCATTCATCTATAAGTAACTCAATCCTCCTAGACTTTGTAAGTGATTTTGCAGGCACCATCCCACCTACAGAAATCCTTTCCTAATACCTAAGTACACAAACTCTTCCAACTTTCTACTCTGTCTCTCCACTACTAAGGTCAAACTAAAATTGGGATCAGTGGTCTTTCTTCTAGGTTGTAACGTGGTCTGGCTCAAGGTACAAGTATAATAGGATTTTAAATCTGACTCAAGTGTCCACTCATAGCAATAATAACAACCAATTTTGTCTGATTTGTTTTCAATATAGCTTTGATCCTTCTATTCAATCCTTTATTTTCTTTGTTCATGATCACAACCTTGTCTTTATAGCTCCCCCAAACTTATCTCATCATATACACTCTTTATTGAGCTAAAATGTACACTTTTACAAGAGTGGAAAGTTCAACTATCATTGACAATATTGCAACATTAAAGAAATAAATATGCTTTTTTTTTCTTTTTTTTTTTGAAATATATATATATATACATAGGAAACATTCTCGCAACTGAAGCAAAAATCAAAAACACATGTATGTTAATGTTACCATCCCCTCCTTCTTTCACATCATCAAAATAAGCAGTATTAGAACCATGAGTGCACACAAATAGGTCCAACTGAGATATTCATAAGAGGAAAGAGTGTTTATATATTTAACATTTAGGTTCAAAGCAAGAAAACAAGCTACAAGGTTCAAAATTGGCTACAAAGGATTATAAATGTTGGGACCAGCCTTTAGGCTTTGACTCAAACAATGATGACCTACTTCATTTCCCTCCTTTAGTTATTCCTAAGCAGTGTCCAAGACAAATTTGATCATTTAAAGAGTCTATGAGAAATCCTCTCCATTTGTGGTTTGGTTTTCACTCTTCACTTTCCTCAGTTTTCGGAATCTCAAACTACCTAAGAAAGCAAGGTATTGTCAAAATCAAACTTCAGATAAACCAAGCACACAGAATGTTAGACCGTACCCTAATTCTTAGTCTCATCATGCTAGAAGAATGTTACAATTTCATAGGTCACTCAGAAATTTTTTTTATTTTTTTTAAATAGAGACAAACTATCCTAAGTGCTTCCTACAATGCAAAATGCTTTGTAACATGCATGCATCTAGCAGAATGTAAAGACAATAAAAGAAAATGGACTAAGATTTACAAAAAACTGACCCTGTTTGCTTTGCTTTGTTGAGCGTTGAAACATTACACACATACCCCCCAAACTTGAATCGTGCCTTGTCCTCAAGAGCACATAGATATGTATACGTGGGAAGAGTAACACATCACACATGCATTCAATGAAAAAGAAGAAAATTAGTCTAGAAAAAAATAGATTTGCATTGGACAAGTGAACCAACAGTAAGGAGTAATGCATCATCAGAAGAAAAAGAAAACATAAGAGCAATAAAGGTACAAAAGTTTGAGTTTCATGAGCATCAAAAGAGAAGCAACAGAAGTATAGAAAATAGGGGGCTCAAAGATCTGCGCCAAAGACTTCTTCCTCCGTAATAAAGTCAATGAAATCGTCACCACCAGCATCCTCATCATCATCAGCAGCAGCAGCATCCGCAGGGCCCACTGGCAGGGGCGGTTGTACTAGAGGTACACAGCAAGCCATCTCCATGTAAGGCAAAGTGCAAGGAGGAGGAGGAAAAGCTACAGCCATGTCCAGGTCCTTACGATGCATCCACTGGGTCATATATGCCATCCAATGCATCATGGTGTGCTCAGTGGTAGAGAGAGACGCAGCAATAGCTGAAGAGGACTGTGGGGCATCTGCATGGCTTGTAGGGGCCTGGGCAGAACTGGCAAGATCAACATCTGGTGTAAGGGACTCAATAGATGCCCTACGCCTCTTAGAAGGGGTGGACGTGAGCATCTTCACTGCTATATGATCCTTCATCTTCAACAATGGTTCGGTCTTGTCCCATACAACCCCAGCCCATCTGCATAGTTCTATAATCAAAGTGGGGTGTGGCAGACCTGCATTTGTTCTATCAATGGCTGACCGGATAGAGCTGGAGATGATCGTCCCAATATTGATTGGGGGTCCCTTCATGATGCAGTATACTAGTATAGCTCTCTCTACAGTAACCTAATTAATAGCTAAGGAGGGAAGTAAATTAGCACAAACTAAATATAACCAAACCTTAGCCGGGGTATTGAATGTGGTCTTCATCAAATTCACGGGCCTGTTGTTATAACAAATCCATGAAGCCCCATCAACACACAACGTCTACAATATCTCTTCCGGATCAAATCTTGGTAGAAGATTATAATATTCATCTGGAATGTCTGCCGGTAAGACATACATTTCAGTACTCGCTGCTACATTGAAAGGTACCCATTTGCCCTGCACCCACACCAATGTCCCATTTCTATTAGGTGCATTGGCATAAAATTCTTGTACTATAGAAACCACTGTGGTAGTTGGTGCCTGTATAAGTTTCTCACAATGTCTAGCAACTATTACTGTATCAATACTAATATCGCACTCCTCTGTCATCAGCATAATTCCCCTCTCAAGTATTAAATGTCTGTTTGATCGAATGACATTAAACTGTTGTTTTGCTGCAGCTATCTTGAAACGATTTCTATCAGACGGTGGAGGAGGTGGTGCTTCCTACTTTCCTTTTGAGGCTGGCAATTTCATTCTAGGAGGCCTGCAATTACAGTAATTGTGGGCAAGGAAAACAGCAAGATTCATATAGTAATGCATCAACCATTCAATAAAATTTACTCAACATAGATTATTTTTCTTGGTCTAAACATCAGAGCACCAAAGTAAATCTGTAGACAGTAAAAATTGAATCTTGCATTGCCTTGTGATGTTGAATGACATGAAAGTAGTTAAAAAAATGTGCCTCATTACATGAAATAACACATCTAAAGGCCTAAGGTGCTCATGAACACGGAGTTGTGCAAGTCTTCGCGCAAAAAGGGTTCACACATTGTGCATATTCAGAGTAAAAGGAAGGAATGATGCGAGTTATTGAGCAAAATCACCATTTAAACATAAGAAAACACACATAGCAACTCCTAAATCATCTAAACATTCAAAGAAGACAAGGAACTAATAAGAAATCAAGTAAAACACTTACATTTTCACTAAAAAAGCAAGAGTTGCGTGAGATTTCGAAGGGAGAGCAAAAGCCACAGACCAAACTTGAAATTTAGGAACAGAAATGATGAAAATGACCGCGATCTTAACTTTAAAGGACGCATGGACCGCAGTCACTGTATCATGGACCGTGGTCCACGTGTATTTTTATGTTGAAACCAACTTGCACGGTCTGTGGACCGCGGTCCTTGTAGTGTGTACTGTGTGTGGACCGCGGTTAGTGTGCATGTCCAAGAATGGTGTTCTGATGACCGCGATCATTGTGGATAGTCCTGCTGGTGACCGCGGTCCATGAGCAATTTTTCAAATTACCTCATTCTGGTGACCGCAGTCCATGGAGAACACATGTTCTGGTGACTGCAGTTACCAGAACTTGTTTTCTGCGTACACTTGTGTAGACCATAGTCACTAAAATTTGGCATTCTGATGACCGCAGTCCACAGTATGATAAACCCTTTGCTCAATTCTAAGTGTATAGACTCTACCTTTCCACTGAAATCTAACAAACTAAACTTCAAAAAACAATTACGCAAACATCAATAGTGGGTTGCCTCCCACTCAGCGCTATGTTTAACGTTGTTAGCTTGACAAGGATACTCTGCTTCAATCTTTAAGGATAACCATCTCTACCATCTGCTTTGGACCACCATAGAAAATCTTTAATCTTTGGCCATTCACTGTAAACTTGTGGCCATCTACCAAGCTCTGTACTTCTACTACACCATATGGGAAGACTTGAGTGACTAAGAACGATCCTGACCACCGAGATTTAAGCTTTCCTGGAAACAACCGGAGTCTTGACTTGAAAAGGAGTACTTGCTACCCAGGTTTAAACTCCTTCTTCTCTATGAATTGATCGTGCCATTTCTTCATTCGTTCTCTGTAGATGGTGTTATTCTCGAATGCTTCCCTACGAAACTCCTCAAGTTCTACAAGCTGCAACAACCAATTCTCACCACAGGCCTTCGCATCAAAATTTAACTTCTTGATTGCCTAGTAGGCTCTGTGCTCTAACTCACAAGGCAGGTAACAGGATTTTCCATACAACAATTAATAAGGAGACATACCAATGGGTGTTTTAAATGTTGTCCTATATGTCCACAATGCATCATCCAACTTCAATGCCCAGTCTTTACGGTTTGTACCAATTGTTTTCTGTAATATTGACTTGATTTCACGATTAGACACTTCAGCTTGCCCGTTAGTTTGAGGATGATAGGGTAGTGCAACCTTGTACCTCACACCATACTTAGTGAAAAGGTTCTTGAAGACTTTATTGCAGAAGTGCATACCTTCGTCACTCACAATAGCTCTAGGAGTTCCAAAATGGGAGAAAATGTTTCCTGAAAGGAACTTAAGTACCACTCGTGCATCGTTCTTTGTTGTAGCCACAACCTCCACCCACTTAGAGACATAGTCAACCGCTAGCAGGATATATTGCTTGCCAGCTAATGGTGGAAATGGCCCCATAAAGTCGATGCCCCAAACATCAAATAGTTCCACTTCTACAAATGAGGTGAGAGGTATTTCATTCTTTCTGGAGATATTTCCTTGCTTCTGACATGTCTCACAGGTCTTGACAAACTGATAAGCATCTTTCAACATGCTCGGCCAATAAAACCCATTCTCAAGTACACGTCTGGCAGTTCTTTGATGGCTATAGTGACCACTATAAGGTGAAGCATAGCAATCATGAAGAACTTTGTTAATTTCAGACTCAGGAATGCAACGATGAATCACCTTGTCACCACACCTCCTGTAAAGAAAGGGATCATCCCAAAGATAGAACTTACTCTCATGTATAAAACGCTTCAGGTGGCTTTGAGATAAATTTGGTGGAGTGATGCTTGTGGCTTTGTAGTTAGGGAAATTTGCGTACCACGGAGTGTTGTCACTTACTGACAAGTGACATTCATCCGAGAAAACCTCCACTATTCCCATCGGATCCGGGTTTGCTTCGTTTGACAGACGAGATAAGTGGTCAGCTAAAACATTTTTTGTACCCTTTTTGTCTATCACTTCTATATCAAACTCTTGCAACAGCAAGATCCACCTTATTAATCTAGGCTTTGCATCTTTTTTTCTAAACAATTGTCTAATTGTTGTGTGATCAGTGAAGACTTTAACATGTGAGCCCACAATGTATGATCTGAACTTGTCACATGCGAAAATAACCGCTAGCAACTCTTTTTCAGTGGTGGTATAGTTCTTTTGAGCATCATCCAATGTTTTGCTTGCATAGTATATTGCTCTGAACATCCTATCACGTCTTTGTCCTAAAACTACTCTAACTGCATAATCACTAGCATCACACATGATTTCAAACGGTTCCCCCCAAACTGGTGTAGACATAATAGGAGCAGACGTTAAGGCTCTTTTAAGTTTGTTAAAGGCTTCAACACACTCAGCTGTGAAGTTAAATTCAGCTTCCTTCTCCAGCAATTGACATAGAAGCTGAGTTATATGAGAGAAGTTCTTGATAAATCTACAATGAAAACCTGTATGCCCCAAGAAACTCCGCACCTCACACACTATTGGTGGTGGCAGCTTTTCGATGGCTTGAATCTTTGTTTTATCAACTTTCAGGCCATTAACAAAAACTCTATTGCCCAACACAATGCCTTCCCGAACCATGGAGTAACATTTTTCTTAGTTGAGGACGAGATTCTTCTCTTCACAACGAGAGAGGACTCGTTCCAGATTGTGGAGGCATTGTTCAAAAGTTTCACAAAACACTAAGAAGTCGTCCATGAATACCTCCATGATATCTTCAATCATATCTACAAATATTGCTATCATGCACTGCTGAAAAGTTGTTGGTGCATTGCATAGACCAAATGGCATTCTCCTAAATGCATAAGTGTCATATAGGCAGTTGAAAGTAGTATTTTCTTGATCCTCTGGTGCAATGACTATCTGATTATATCCCAAGCATCCATCCAAGAAACAATAAAAATCATAACCAGCAATTCGATCCAGTATTTGGTCCACAAAAGGTAAAGGGAAATTATCTTTACGGGTTGGCTTGTTCAGCTTCCGATAATCTATGCAAACACATCGTCCGGTTGTTGTCCTTGAAGCTATTGACTCTCCTTTTTCAGTTGTAACAACAGTTATTCCCCCTTTCTTTGACACAACATGAATAGGGCTAACCCATGGCGAATCTGATATTGCATAGATAATTCCAACTTTTAACCACTTCATGACTTCTTTCTTCACCACTTCTTTCATAATACGATTGAGCCTTCGCTGATGTTCCACTGTTGGTTTATGTGAGTCCTCCATTAAAACTTTATGCATGCAAACGGCTGGACTTATCCCCTTAATATCTTCAATTGTCCATCCTATTGTAGCCTTGTGTTCCTACAATACTTTCAACAATTCTTTCTCTTGAACAGGTGCCAGCGAAGAAGAAATAATAACTGGATATGATTTAGCTGAATCCAAAAATGCATACTTCAAATGTTCTGGAAGCTATTTCAACACCACTTCTTTAGAAGGTTCTTGAGCAACTTCAATTTGTTAGTCTTCCGACAGTTGCTCCGCTTTACTGTTGAATTCTGGCGAACAAGCTTCCAAAGCTAATACGACTAGTTTCTTATCTTCTATCATAATATGAGGGAAAGATAATGAACAAGCAAAGCATCCCACCAATTTATCTTGACAGCTTAGTTCATCTATTACCTCATCAATGTAGGAATTTAGAACTTCTATCCTATTGCATCCATGCAATTCATTAGGATAGTTCATTGCTTTATAGAGATTGAAGACAACTTTTTCTTCATTAACTCTTAACGTAATTCTCCCTTATGGACATCTATCAGTGCATGCCCAGTAGCCAAAAATGGCCTCCCAAGGATGAGTGGTATTTCACAATCCTCTTCCATGTCTAAAACAACAAAGTCCACTGGAAATATGAACTTATCCACCTTGACCAATACATCCTCAATCACTCCTTTTGGATATGTCAAAGATCTATTTGCTAATTGAAGAGTGATTGTAGTTGGCTTGATTTCTAACATCCCCAACCTCTTACACACTGTCAAAGGCATTAGATTAATACTTGCACCAAGATCACACAAAGCCTTCTCAAAGATCTCAGACCCAATGTTGCATGGTATAGTAAAACTGCCCAGATCTTTCAACTTTTGAGGAAGTTTCTTTTGTAGGATGGCATTGCATTCTTCAGTAAGCTTAACTGTTTCAAAGTCCTCTAGCTTCCTCTTCTTAGACATGATCTCCTTCATAAACTTTGCATAATTAGGCATTTGTTGCAAAGCTTCGGCAAATGGAATATTAATATGGATCTTCTTAAACATCTCCAAAAACTTGGCAAATTGTTCATCCATCCTCTTTTTTTGGAACCTTTGAGGAAATGGTAAAGGTGGAGTTTCAGAGCCTTTACCTTCTTGATTTGCTCTTTCCTTGACCTTCCCTTTTGATGTTGAAGGTTCTTCATGTTGACCTATTGATTTCTTTTGCACATCCATCTCATTGCTAACAACTTCCTCAACTTCAATAGGTAGTATACTTGGATTTGGTGGACCTACTACCTTTTTGCCGCTCCTAGTAGTCACCGCCTTGCAGCTCTCCTTTGGATTCACTTGAGTATCACTTGGAAAAGAACTCTGCTGCTGGTTTGAGACTATTTGTGCCAACTGTCCCACTTGTGTTTCTAGATTCTTAACAATGGCATTAATGTTTCCCACCTGGATTTCAATTCCGAAAACTCTTGTGTCATTTTTGTCGACCTTTCAAGTCAGCTCCTTAAAGAATCTTGAATGCATATTCATCATTTCATCAAGTTTATCCTCTAAAGATGGTTTTTTGTCTTGCAACGACTTTTGAGGGCTGAATCCTGGTGGCAATTGGGCATTTCTGTTGTTGGCATATGAGAAATTCTCATGATTTCTCACGCCTGGATGATAATACTTAGGGACATTACATCCCCCAACTGGTCCTTGATACCCACTGAATCTGTTCATGGCATTCATCTGTTCGATTGAAGCTTTTCCATGATAAGGTGCCTTACCTGCTTCTGCAATGGATTGCACTTGTTGAGGTTGTTGAAATTGTGCCCCACTACTCTTTTCTTCCACCAAGTTCAATCGATGGGTCATAGCTGCTATCTGGGTGTGCAAGGCACTAATCTCATCCACTTCATGAACTCCCACTCTCTTCGCTATACTTCTTTCTGTGCCATGCCCATAAGCATTAGCTGCCATGTCTTCAATCAATTGAGTCGCATTCGTGGTTGACTTCCCCATCAATGATCCTCCAGCTACTGAATCTACCAAGGCCCTGGTGGGTGGTGTAAGTCCACTATAGAACATCTGAATTTGAACCAAGGTAAATATCCATGTTGTGGGCAACACCTCAGTAAATCTTTAAATCTCTCGCAAGCTTCATATCGAGATTCAAAATCAGATAGTTTGAAAGAGCTAATCTCCACTCGCAACTGATGTACTTCAGCAAGTGTGAAATACTTTTGCAGAAACTTCTGACCCATCTCTTCCCAAGTGGTAATACTTCCCAGAAGCAAGGTTTGTAGCCAACTTTTTGCTTTATCCCTGAAGGAGAAGGGAAATAGTCGCAGCCTAAGCTGGTCTTCAGTTACTCCATTCATTTTGACCGTATCACATATTTCCATGAATGAGTTCAGATGTGCCATTGGATCCTCCACAGCTGAGCCTCCAAACTATTGCTGTTGCACCATGGTGATCAGGGACGGTTTCAACTCAAAATTGTTTGCATTTATTGGTGTCTTTGCTATGCCTAAGTAGTTGTTATTTAGCACCAGTTTAAAGAAGTCCTTCAAAGGTGTTTCTCTATGTTGTGCTTCCCTATTGTTCCCAACTCCAGAACTTCCACTATCCGCCATGGTCGGTATTCTTTCTTGAGCTTCCAACCTAATCTGATGGACTGCTTTCAGCAAATATGGATCGTAGGGATCACATAGACGTTTACTCATGCAAGCCTGAAACACAGAAAACACAAACAGATCAAGTATATTCAATGTGTTTCACCCAATATAAGAAAACTCAATTAATGGGCAACAATAAAATAAAATTTTGTCTTGAGTAAGACTAAACAAAAATCAACTGATTTTAAAAACACTAAACACCGTATTTTTCCCCGGCAATAGCGCCAAAAACTTGTTGCCAAACCTGCAAGTGTACAGTTTCGCTCAAGTATAAATCGGTAAGACCGAGTATCATCCTTAGAGAAAAAAGGGTTGATTAATGGTTTCAAATCCCAATTTACTACTGATTAATGTTTTATCAAGACTCTACTGAACGTAGTTGAATTAAATTGTAAACTAAAAGCTTCTCTAAACAAAAGCAATATTTAATATTAAGAAATCTATTCAGAAACATGTCTAGGATAGTGAATGCCGTTGCATAATTTGTGATCCTTCGTTTTAATAATGAATTATTTAAACTATGAGTTTTTGCATCAATAGTTGAAATCCTCTCCCGAGGTACTTCAACATTCACTAGATTTGTCTCATTAAGCCCTTTTCCCGAGGTGCTCACTTAACAACCTAAGCGTTATGTTCAACAGTCCCTGTGCAACCCCTTAAATTAGTCAATAATCTCCCGATATATCAACTAGTCTAAGTCCAAATTGTGACATCCACCCTTTAGGCCTCTCTTCCTAGATAAACTAATGTGTTGGGTTCGTTATGTCTATGGCCAGTAAACAAAAGGCATTAAGTCCACACAATATGGAATAGAGTTTATAACTCAATAACCACAACTAGATATCACAAACTATGCATTGAACATCACATCCCAGACAAGAAGATTAATTAGCTTGACATAAATTTAATGGAAAACATGAAATTAAATTGAAAGAAGTAAAACATACTCAAATCTTTAGAATAATCTTCAATCCTCAATGGAAATACAGGTTTTTATGCTCCACAGCGTCACCAGTGGTTTCTTTCCAAATTAGGTATATATGACTCTAATCACCCTTTTCTATATATAGTCCCGCACTAAAAAACCCTAGAAAATATGAAAATCTCGATAATCACTCGAGTGACCGCAGTCACGGACCACAGTCAGTAATTTATATGACAGAAACCCGAAATCCTTCATCTGCTGCCTACCGCGGTCTGTACTGTCTCTGTGCTCATCCCATTCTAGTGACCGCGGTCACCAAGTTATGGACCGTGGTCACTAGTATGTTTTCTCCTAGTGCAGTCCTTCTTTAAATACTGCAATCTTCAGTTGTTGGACCGCAGTTTTCTGGTACTTTTTCATGATATCTTCTCTTGTTTTCCTTCACATAATGAATTTTTTCGTTGTGCTTCAACCTATATCCTGCAATACACTCAATTCCTTTCCCAGACATCATTTCCTCATAAAAGAATATCAAAATTTTAAAAACTTTAAAAGTAATGCTTAAAAAAGAATTAAACAGTGCAAATTTCTAAACTATATGCTAATGCTAATACTTATGCAATTCCTCAATTAATTCTCCCTTATTTCTTATAAAATGCATTAATTTACCTATTCTAATGTTAATTTTCTATACTAAAAAAAATTTTATATATATATATATATATAACAAACATGCAATCAAGACCCAATCACACAATACATCCAATCATAATGATCTTCCAAGCTTCCTCTATGCTTCCATGTCCGTGTGCCTAGGTTCACAGTCATCCTTTCACGCGGACTTCCACTTAAAATTCCATTACGCCCATTACAATGGTGCAAGTGTCTCGATCTCTAAGGCTAATGCAAGACCCACCATGCTGAACTGCCCCATCCCAGTACGACATAGTGCGTACAAGTTCAACCAAAGAAACTAATCACTCACCAAACATGGTCTATTATTTTTCGAGTTCAGGATTCCTCCATACCCCCAAATCTCTATGCACCCCATCCTACATAGAGACCAGAGATACAGCCTCCTCTCAAACTCGGGTCCTGACGTAACAAGTGTACATTCATACACATTTTCTGTCTCTAACCTATGCCCTAATATCTATTAATTTATTTATGATCCATTGTGTCCTTTGTAACAACACTTGGTTTCTACCTAATTTTAGTGTTTCCATGCAACGGTACTCAAGTATGTTGGCATCATCTAATGTTTTTCAAAATTAAGTTCAAAACTTATTTTTCAGTGAAAAACAAATCTGATAAAATCTATTTTCCGTGAAAACATGCAATAACTTCAAAACCATGTGATACTTGGAATGATTTCAGAGATAACGCTAAATAGCCATTACCTCATAGCGCAGACGAGATAACTCTAGATAGCTATTTAACACCCTAAATCCTTTGTACTCAATTAAATGAAATTTATCATTTATTCAGTGAAATTTGGGTGTAAAATGAAACCAAGCTTATTTTGGGGCTAAATTTGGCAAGTTTTCGAAACTCTCATTTAGTGCCCCTTAGGGACCCAAAACAACTTGAAATGAAGTAAGGTCACATGAACCAACTAAGGGGACAATATATCAAAAAATTAAAATAATTGGTCAAGGTTAAGGTTTTCATTTGCCAAATGCCTTTTAGGGGGTCCAAATTAGAAATAATTGTCATTTAGGATACTTCAAGGGATCGAAATGACCCGAAATGAAACGAAATAGCATGAACTAACAAAATGAAAGACATATCCAAAAATTACATCAATTGGTCGAGGTTGAGGTTTTCATGTGCCAAATGCCCTTCAGGGGGTCCAAATTAGAAAGAATCATCATTTAGGGTACTTCGGGGGTATCAAAATGACCTAAAATGAAATGAAATGACATGAACTAACAAAATGAATGACATCCGAAAATCAGAACAATTGGCTAAGATTTGGATTTTCATTTGCCTAGTGACCTCAATGGATCTTAAATAAGGAAAGTTTTTGAGGAAAAATCACCTTGGGCCAAACCATACCTTAAAATGTACATTAGGTTCATGTGATTCCAAAACTATACGATATAAATCATATTTCCATGTAAATAAGGAGATATTAATTTTTATTTGATTTTTGTGAACCTATGAAGTCATGGCCACCCCTAACATGTGTGAGTCACATGGGCGGAACACTATGATCATGTGCACCCTACCCTACCCTAAGCTCCATGGGACGTGTCCATTATTTGAAACCATAAAGAACGATCCCATGTGTCATGTAAATGATCAAGTATGCCCACACCTATAGAAACCATGAAGAATGATTCCATGTGCCAAGATAAATGATCATGTATACTAAGGTTACATATAAAATGTCTCATAAGTGTGTGTGTGGGCACACGTGTGACAAACCCAAGATATAAGTTTAATGAGAGTAGCTGATTTAAAGAGATATAGAAATATTCCTTCACCTAAAAAAAATTAGAAAATAAACTTACCTCATGCTCACATGTGGAGCCAAAAAGGGAGAAAATCCAAAGGAAATAAGAAACATTCTAAAGCTTTGTTTTTGTGTGCCCATATTAGAAACTTATTTGATTTTATGAATCACAACACATTAAAATGTTTCCCTACTAATAGAAGACATCTAAGAGAGATTAGAATGTATTCTAAACCTTTAATTGTGTTCACACACATAAAAGAAACAGATTAGGTTCAAAGATTTTGCTTACACTTGGATTGAAAACCTTAGAGGTTCCACTTGCCAACCATGAGCACACTTGCCTTTCTCACCCAAACCATCCCCTTATGAGTTTGGAAACATGCCAAGACGTGGTGAGCTGCCCTAGATGCCCCCCTTGTGCTCATGAACACCTATAAATACCCCTTCTTGCTCACATTCATCTCATCCCAAAGCAAAGAGTTGACACTTCCCTCTTTGCTTGTTCTTGCCTTCTTCTTGGCACCCCTTCTCACTCTCTTTTCTTTCTTGTGTGAGAAGTTCTTATTTTAGTGTTTTAGAGAGTTGTGGAAGTATTTTTGTTGGTGATTAGAAGTTCTAAAAGTGGTGGATAAGGGAAACCTCTGTTGGATTCAACCAAAACTCAGATTAAGGTGGAAGGGATTTCTTAAACCTCTACTTTGCTATTTTAAATTTCTAGCATGTTCATGCTTGTTTAAATTCTAATTTTTACCATGTCTTATTTTAGTTTCAATATGTTTAATCATATTTTAATTTTACTTAGCATGTTTTTATGTTTTAATCACTTATGAGAGCATGTCATGCTTAGAATCTATGTTTAGGATTTAATTCAATGTTTCAAGCATGCGATATAATGTTTTCATGCCTTTTTGGTTGTTTAAAATTCTGATATTTATATTTTAAATTTCTTTTATGATTATGTGATTCTTAAATATAAGAAATTAAAGATAAGAATCACGTACTATCATAGTGACCCGTATGGGTGCTGTGGGTGTTTTTAACACATGCTTTAGTGTGTGGTTGCGAGGCACAACTAAGGGATACTTGGTATGTGGCATCCAATGGAAAGTGACAAAGAAATGTCTTTCTACCCAAATGAGGGGTATCTAAATTAAGAACACCAAAGAAGTAGAACCCCTTTCAGTCTAAACGTCAACTACAACCAAAAAGTTGCTTGAATCACTTAAAGCATGAAAGTATTTGAATTTGGATGTGCTATTGATTTGGAATAGTAACTTGGATGTGGAGGTGCATTTGTCCCTGTATTCGCTTCTTTTGATAGATGTGGGGCAGAAGACAAAAAGCTTGGTCTTTTCCTAGATTGGATCAATAGGAGAACGAGACTATTTAATGAATGATCCACTGGGCTATGTGTTCATCCCTTCCTTTTATTTTTCACGAAATTGACTTGAATCATAAAAGCAATGGATATTAGATTATTTCTAAGTTTTGAAAGTTCTATTTTAAGGGCATGTTGCCCAAATTTTGAATTTAAGACTTTCACTGAATTTTATTTAAGTTTTGAAAGTTATGTACTCAAGTTTTGATTTAAGAATGTAACTTTTTTTATTTTATTTGAATAAATAAAGAGTTTGAAGTATTCCTTTATCTAATTGTATAGCCTTATTGAATTGAAATTTAATACATTGTGATGAATCCATGAACGTTTTCAATAAGTGTTTAAATAAAGGAATTGAGATACAAGTTGTGTACTTATAAATGTAACATAGGACCCAACGTGGTTGAGCTTAAACCTATCTCTAGGGGGTTGGGGTGTTACAAAGGTAGTATCAGAGCCTAGACATTAGTTGCTGGGCAAAAATAAGAAAGTTTCCTTTGATACAAAGGTGGTATAAGAGCCTAGGCATTAGGTGCCTTAGGCTAGAATTAGAAAGTCAATTCAGTGGCTATTTGACTAGAATTAGAAACTCAAATTAGGGTTTCACTTTGAATTGAATCGAATCTTGAATGCCTTGGGCTAGAATTAGAAAGTCAATCAGTGGCTATTTGACTAAAATTAGAAACTCAAATTAGGGTTTCAATTGGAATTGAATTGAATCTTGAATGCCCTACCTTCTATTTTTGAAATTGAAAAATGTTTTGAAAAGTGTTTTCAAAAAGGAAGTATATGTTTTTGAAATGTTTTGTTTGGATATAAAGACTACAAGTTGAGCTGATAGTAGATAAGCCTTGTCCTGAGTAAAGCTAAAAATTGAAAGGGAGGTGGGTTATCCTGCCCTAAAAAGCGTGGTTGCTAAGTAGACTTCAGTCTCGCCGCACGATCTGGAGGTTGTCCCACCAACTTATACGAGTGGTCTGAGTTGAAGAACACCCTTACTTTCTATAAAAGAAAATTAGAAGGTGAAAAATTAGGGCAAGAAACTGTTTAGAAGTCGAAAAGATGCCAAAAGTGGTGTCTTGACTAGACAGAGGTTGTAAGTCAACCAGTTTGAAACCATAGGTCTTGGGGATTGACCTTAGGTAAAGACATGGGTGTAGCCATGGGTAGCACAATGGATCAAAAACATAAATCTCTAGGACATAGGCTAGAGAATAAAACTTGTTTAAAAACAAAAAATTGTTTGATTAGGACAGGAGATCGGGAAGCTTCTGTATCTTTCAATTTTTATGTAGTATGGGATGTATAGGAATTCAAGGTTATGGAGGAAGCCTGGACTCGGAGAATGATGGACCATGTGCGGTGAATGATCGGTAACTCTAGCAGAATGGATTTCTCTATGCTTGCTGGTATGGGACGGTGGAGTATAGTGGGCTTAGGAACCTTAGTTATCGAGTAATTTGCGAAATTGTTTGGATGCGGCTCTGTTCTAGGTGGAAGCCTAAGTGGAAGGGGTAGAGTGGTATAGGACACTTGAACCTGAAAGCTTAGGTGGAAACTTGGAACCTTGCTGTGCTAGCTTGCTTGTATGATTGTGTAATATATATGCTTTACTGTTTATTTGCTTTGAGACCAAATCCTGTACCCATGCATGAAAAGAACCGAGAAGAAAAACTTTTAGGCCACTAAACAGATCGATAACCTAGAAACTAAATCTAGAGTTATGATAGTACAAATGGTTACTGAAACAAATATTGACGTTGGAAAGATGAGTCGGGAAGTGTTCAAAGAGGTCTTCCATGAAAAGTTCTTTCGAGAGATGACAATGTGGAAGCTACAAGAGGACTTCGTCAGGTTGAATAAGAAGGACTTGACTATAGCTAAGTACGAGAGGAAGTTTACTAAATTGGATAAGTTCTCTTGGGAGCTGATCTAAGAAGAAAGAATGAAAACTAATTGGTTTGCTCGAAGTCTCAAGATTGAGATTCGAAAAGTGATTATGACTCTAAGCTTAAAGACATATAGGAATCCTAGAGCTTAAATTCAACTTAGAACAGAGGTTGAGAGGAAAGAACAAGAGGCTTAGCAATGAAATAGAGAACTTGGAGGCCCAGAAAAAGAAAAAGAGTGTGGGAAGGCACCACAGACCCAAAAATAGGGGCAAAATAAAGATGAACTTAAAGAACAGGTGAGGAAGTAGGGATTGTGCTATGTGTGCAGGTAGAAGGGTCATGTAGCAAGAAATTGCCTAATTACACCTGCCCAGGCTCCTCAGCCACAAAATTCTTAGGGAAGAGGTAAGATTGATCGTTCTTAGGGCAGAAAACAACAACAAAATGCCAACTAGGGGCAGAATCAGGGCCGTGGAAAGAACTAGGCCAGATTGTTTGTTGTTGAGGCTCAAGAAGATCAATACCTATTCTAGAGACCCTAGTATAAAAATATATATTAGGAGAACTTGATTAGCCCTTTATTTAAAATTGTTATATGTTAGCATTTATGGGTTTTAAGCTTTGATAAGGTTTTGTACCTATTATTTTCAATCAATGAAATTTATTCCCTTAAGAATCCTTCTTGTTTCATTTTGAAAGTTCAAAATAGAAAGTCTAGGAATAGAAAGTGTTAGTAATAACCCAAGGCCTGTCGTGTGAACGAGTCCACTGAGATGGAGGTGGGGTATGACAAAGAAACGTTTACCTTCGAATAGATTGAGAACTTCAGGCTGGGCATGACCCTAAAATGAAAAACGAGCCTATCTCTAAAACATGTCTTGCCTACAGAATCTTTTGCAATTAGATTGGGGGTGAACAAAGGAAAAACAAATGGTTCACAAACCTAATAGAGGAAATTGAATAAGATAAGCATACTGACCTTTGGTTTGATGTTAAGGATGCCCTAAGGCTTAGGGAAAAAACACTGTATGGGAAATTGCAGATCATCTCACTAAAGTGCCTAATTTTTGCCAACTAGATCCACGATCAAGTCAGTAAGTCTGAGAGAGTTACCCAGATACTAGAATCTACGTTGAGCTCTTGTTTCTTAGACATTAAAGGAAATGGGAGAAAGCACGAACTTGGCCCCTCTCACATCATCCACTAGGAGGAAATGAATTTTCAAGATGATGCTACTTATGAGGAAACACCAGACAGAATCATTGACCATAAAGTACAGAATCTACAAACGAAGGATCTCCCATTAGTGAAGGTATTGTGGAAACATCACAGGGTGAAAGAAGCTACTTGGGAACTCAAAAGTGAGATGAAGACCAAGTATCCACATCTATTCACTAAAAATCCTTAGTTATGCACAAATTTCAAGGACAAAATTTTTCTAAGAAGGGTAGGTTGTAATACCCTAAATCCTTTGTACTCAATTAAATGAAATTTATCATTTATCATTTATTTAGTTAAATGTGGGTGCAAAATGAAACTAAGCTTATTTTGGGGCTAAATTTGGCAGGTTTCTAAAACTCTCATTCAGTGCCCCTTAGGGACCCAAAACAACTTGAAATGAAGTAAGGTGACATGAACCAATTAAAGGGACAACATATCAAAAAATTAGAATAATTGGTCAAGGTTAAGGTTTTCATTTGCCAAACGCCTTTCAGGGGGTCCAAATTAGAAATAATTATCATTTAAGGTACTTTAAGGGATCGAAATGACCCAAAATGAAACAGAATAACATGAACTGACAAAATGAATGATATATCAAAAAATTACAACAATTGGTCAAGGTTAAGGTTTTCATTTGCCAAACGCCCTTGAGGGGGTCCAAATTAGAAAGAATCATCATTTAGGGTACTTCGGGGGATCAAAATGACCTAAAATGAAATGAAATGACATGAACTAACAAAATGAATAACTATCCGAAAATCAGAACAATTGGCCAAGATTTGAATTTCCATTTGCCTAGTGACCTCAGTGGATCTTAAATAAGAAAAGTTTTTGAGGGAAAATCACCTTGGGCCAAACCATACCTTAAAATGTGCATTAGGTTCATGTGATTCCAAAACTATAGGATATAAATCATATTTCCATGTAAATAAGGAGATATTAATTTTTATTTGATTTTTGTGAACCCATGAAGTCATGGCCACCCCTAACATGTATGAGTCACATGGGTGGAACAACATGATCATGTGCACCCTACCCTACCTTAAGCCCCATGGGACGTGTCCATTATTTGAAACCATGAAGAACGATCTCATGTGCCACGTAAATGATCAAGTATGTCCACACCTATAGAAACCATGAAGAATGATTCCATGTGCCAATATAAATGATCGTGTATATTAAGGTTACATATAAAATGTCTCTTAAGTATGTGTGTGGGCACAAGTGTGACAAACCCAATATAGAAGTTTAATGAGAGTGACTGATTTAAAGAGATATAGAAAGATTCCTTCACCTAGAAAAAAATTAGAAAATAGAAACTTACCTCATGCTCACATGTGGAGCCAAAATGGAGAAAATCCAAGGAAAATAAGAAACATTCTAAAGCTTTGTTTTTGTGTGCCCATATTAGAAACTTATTTGATTTTATGAATCACAACACATTAGAATGTTTCCTACTAATAGAGGACGTCCAAGAGAGATTAGAATGTATTCTAAACCTTTAATTTTGTTCACACACCTAAAGGAAACAAATAAGGTTCAAAGATTTTGCTCACACTTGGATTGGAAACCTTAATGGTCCCACTTGCCAACCATGAGCACACTTGGCTTTTTCACCCAAACCATCCCCTTATGAGTTTGGAAACATACCAAGACGTGGTGAGCTGCCTTGCTTCCCTAGATGCCCCCTTTGTGCTCATGAACACCTATAAATACTCTTCTTGCTCACATTCATCTCATCCTAAAGCGAAGAGTTAACACTTCCTTCTTTGCTTGTTCTTGCCTTCTTCCTAGCACCCCTTCTCACTCTCTTTTCTTTCTTGTGTGAGAAGTTCTTATTTTAGTATTTTAGAGAGTTGTGAAAATATTTTTGTTGGTGATTAGAAGTTCTAAAAGTGGTGGATAAGGGGAACCTCTACCGGATTCAACAAAAACTCGGATTAAGGTGGAAGAGATTTCTTAAACCTCTACTTTGCTATTTTAAATTTCTAGCATCTTCATGCTTGTTTAAATTCTAATTTTCATCATGTCTTATTTTAGTTTCAGCATGTTTAATCATATTTTAATTTTAGTTATCATGTTTTTATGTTTTAATCACTAATGAAAGCACGCCATGCTTGGAATCCGTGTTTAGGATTTAATTCAATGTTTCAAGCATGCGATGTAATGTTTTCATGCTTTCTTGGTTGTTTAAAATTTTGATATTTACATTTTAAATTTCTTTTATGATTATGTGATTCTTAAATATAAGAAATTAAAGATAAGAACCACGTACTGTCATAGTGACCCGTATGGGTGCTATGGGTGTTCTTACAACTAGGGGATACTTAGTATGTGGCATCCAATGGAAAGTGACAAAGAAATGTCTTTCCACCCTAAAGAGGGGTATCTAAATTAAGAACATCAAGGGAGTAGAACCCCTTTCAATCATAACGTCAACTACAACCAAAAGGTTGCTTGAATCACTTAATGCATGAAAGTGTTTGAATTTGGATGTGCTATTGATTTGGAATAGTAACTTAGTTGTTTAATAAATGATCCACTGGGCTATGTGCTCACCCTTTCCTTTTATTTTTCAAGAAATTGACTTGAATCATGAAGGCAATGGATATTAGATTATTTCTAAGTTTTGAAAGTTCTATTTTAAGGGCATGTTGCCCAAATTTTGAATTTAAGACTTCCACTAAATTTTATTTAAGTTTTGAAGGTTATGTACTCAAGTTTTGATTTAAGAATGTAACTTTCTTTATTTTATTTGAATAAATAAAGAATTTGAAGTATTCCTTTATCTAATTGTATAGCCTTATTGAATTGAAATTTAATACATTGTGATGTATCCATGAACGTTTTCAATAAGTATTTAAATAAAGGAATTGAGATGTAAGTTGTGTACTTGTAAATATAACATAGGACCCAACTCGCCTTGAAGTTGAGCTTAAACCTGTTTCTAGGGGGTTGGTGTGTTACAAGCTAGTACCTCATAGCTCGGATGAGATAACGATAGATAGCCATTACCTCATAGCTATACAAGATAACGCTAAACAACCATTACCTCATAGCCCAAATGTGATTCCATTATGCACCTATTTTAATCTAGGGCTCTACAGGTCATGTTCTACTTTCCCCAAGAGCTTGATAGCAACTCTAACTCTATGATATCCAATGGAATCCATTCCTAGAGAGCTATTAACTATGCTTTAATACAACTTTGTGACACCCTAACTCATGTCCAGATTCCCCAAAATGAATCATCGGGTAACCTTCCCTCGAAGTCAGGGTTGTCCAATTCTCTTTCCTATTTCCTATTTGCTACATATATGAAATCTAGATGCATGCATGAAATGCAACAATTTAAATAGAATAATGCAGTAGAAGACATCTCAATAAATGAAAATGAAACATCCTGTCTATGATCCAAAATATGAAAGTCTTGTTCAAATTCCAAAGTACAAAAAAACAAAAAGTAGAGATATAAGTTACAAAAAAATAGTTATCCACCTTGTTTAATAATTACATCAATATACATCTCCAAAATAAAACCAAAGTTGGCCTCCTAAAGTTTTTTATGTACAGCTTTAAACCTATGAAATCATTGCACATGACTCTTACGGATACCTAAAAAATATAAAGTGAGTGAGCTCGAAAGCCCAATGGGTCATTCCTAAACATCACAAGCATTATAAAGATCAAATCCAAAACATGCAAGCACTTTCAAAGTATTAGTTGTTTCACACAATAGATTGGTTTGTTGTAACCTAAGCTGAAGGAGATAATCTCTTGGAAATCCGCGGTGGTTCTCGAATGCCATGATACGCTAGGCCCAGCCATACACAATAAACACATCAATTTTACTTGCGTTAAGTTTC
This sequence comes from Tinospora cordifolia, assembly GCA_030144865.1. Taxonomy (NCBI): domain Eukaryota; kingdom Viridiplantae; phylum Streptophyta; class Magnoliopsida; order Ranunculales; family Menispermaceae; genus Tinospora; species Tinospora cordifolia. The sequence continues at coordinate 31,253 of JAJIYU010000417.1, forward strand.
AAATATATTGCATAGCTATACTTGGGGCCCATAAATCAATCATCATACACAAACGTCCAAGTACACTGCACAGCCATACCTGGTGCATTTAGGTATGCTAAGCTTAGCCATACCCTTGGAATCTACTATCTTAGAAACAAATAATACTAAATAGTCATTATTCATTTTCAAGTCCTCTTAACTGAGTAATACAGCGTCAAACCAAGGCTACCTTCAATGCGCCTCCAACTGTTCACTGCAGGGATACACAATGCGCTAAGTGGCTACATACATCGTATCGACAATTGTATTCTTAAAATCATTTATCTTCCTTTAAGTTCTCAATAAATCAAGTCATAACATAAAACATATCATTCACAGTGATATCGTTCATAGATATATGGAAAATAGACATGAAATCCATAAAATTTATTAAAAACGATTAATCCAGCACCAAGTGTCTTCATTTAATTCGATCAAGCCAACAGAAATCAAAGCATGTATATAAGAGATTCTGAAACTACCAAACGATCGTGTTTCAGATAAAAATCTAAATAATAGAAGTAAGCAAGGAATCCCACCCACCTAAAATTTTTTTCGGATTTCCCTTGCCTCTATTCATTTCTAGGGTTCGTTCCAAAATATAAATCTACAATAAAATCATTATAGTAATTCTTTCTAGGTTCCTACTTTCTTTTCAAATTTAAATAAAATAAGAAATTCAAGAATTTTCATAGCTTTTATATAGTTATTTTTAGCTAAACAAGATTATTCCAACATTCCAATATTCACATCTAAGTATTAAATAAATTTAATTTTCAATCTCCAAATCTCCACAATTCCCTGAACTTTGATATTTTTCCATCATTCATTCACATCCATATCAAAATGGAATATTTATAATCACAAATAAATAGTTCTAAGTAAATTTAGGATTTTAGATATCAAACCTCGTATCCATAGGCTCCAAAATGCTTTAATTCCTATTCCAAAGCTCTTCAATTAATTCATCTCTAAGAATTTTATTAATTTACTCAAATCCATAATAGTCTCAAAATTAAATGAAATAAACCTTTATACCTTACAACTTTCAACTTCAATTCCAGAATCCTCTAAAATGAAGTTCTAAACACCAAAATCCCATAACAATATAAAAGCATTCATAAATGGAATAGAATTTTAACTACCAAAAATCTTATGATGAAAGATTTCCAAACACTCAACTCCTATACATCTACTTTATTCTAAAATAGAATCTCTCCCATATTATTATTTTCATTAAACCCCCAAATTCGAATTTCAATTTCCATTTACATCTATTCCAAAATAACCATCATCATATATCATTACTTCTAAAAGAAATAGGTTTAGAGTATCAAACCTCTAGCTATCGTTCCAAAATTTTCAATTTTTGCTCCGAAGATTCTCAAGTATTTAAACATGTTCTTTATATGCTGTACAATCCAAATAATTCATTCAAAACTAACTACAATCTCAAAATTAAGGAAAATGTTTTTTTATACCTTTCAAATTATTTAAGATTTTGCTCCAAAACCTTTCCAATGGAGCTTCCAGTCTCTAGATCTGTTTTAATCCACAAATCACTGTTCAATCACTTCAAATCCATAATAAAATAGTTGATTTCTTCATTTAATGAAGAAATTTGGATTGACCTCGTCCCAAATGGACCTATATGTTAAAACCCCTTTTTTTCCTTGCCGAAACAAGTTTCGATGCCCTAAATCTGTTATATATCAAAACCAACATTCAATCTCTCATAATACAATAATGGAACTTCAAAATCACCCATTGGAAAGGAAAATGAAACTCACCATGTTCCAACACGTTCCAAACGTTGAAACTCCCTTTCGCAACGTGCTCTTCACGGATCTATGCTCCAAAAGCACTCTCAAAATCCCTCAAACAAACAACTAAAATTCTATTTCTTGAAGCTTTTTTGTGCAAAAAACCCCAATCTTGGGCATCATCCATGAACGTTTCTATGCAATAATGAAATCTAGGGCATCCATTTTTCATTTCCTTCTTCCTCGCACAACACACATAGAATGCAGCTGTAGCTGCGTTCTTCTTCTTCACGCTCCAACAGTAACGCACAAAGCTATATTTTCATTCTTCACTCATCAAAATCACACCAAACTTACGTCTTCTCCTTTTCTTGTTCGTTCTTCATGGATCTAGGTTCGAAATGAGCACAACAAGGGTTTGGAAGTGGTTGTTGCGCGAAGGCAAACCAGATCTAGGCCATCACTGTGCCCAAAATTTTAGACTTCTTTCTAGTTTGTCTTCTTCATTCATGAGACGCAGAAACGCACAATAATGCATCATTCGATCTTTAGTAGGAGCAGCAGCAACCTGGAATGTCTTCATCATGCATGGATTGCTATAGATCTTTGCCCTTTTCTTCACGCAGCAACACACAACACTTCGTTCGTCACCCCCAAAACGCAACAACCCAACTCATTCTTCTCTTCTTCGTCCAATTGCAACAGCAACAACTGTTGCTTTGATCTTCTTTCTTATTTCTACTCTTTTAACTACGTGTTCATCTTCATTTTGCTCTTCTTCATGACATGAACGTAGCAACAGAGCCCAAAATTAAAGCAAAACCACTTTTTCTTATTCTTCTTCTTTCGTGCGATCCAAATGCACCAGCAGATTCTAGTTTCTTCTCATTTTTTTTTTCATTTTTACCCTAAAGCCTGAAGAGCAAGCTTTCATTTTTATTTTTTTAATCGTGCAATACTTGATTTATTTCTCAAACTAATCTTTGATTTTAATCCACCAACATTATCAACCAATATTTTATTTTATTTCTCAAATCGTTGGCTATGCATCCATCTAAATAAAATATGATTTTAATTCATTTATTTATTTCTTAGTTAATTGATTTTATATTTTTGTTGTCGAAGTGCACGTGTAAAAATAAATTCCATTCATTTTCTTTTTCATGCCTTTTGCATCTTCGTACCCATGCAAACATCATATTATTTTTATTTTTATTTTTCTTTCGATTACTAATATTTCACGAACCTCATATCTACATATATTATTGATTTTCTCCCAAACCTAACTTTCATTTTATATTTTTAACCCAAATTTTACATCACATATATGTAATAAAAACATTTATTTTTATTTCTCGATTGATTATTTTATATTTTTATTTTAATTGCAATGTGTACGCTTTCATGAAATTTTGGGGTATTACAAGTTATCGCGGTAATGCGACTAGAACCCAGGGAGTTTAGGGTTCTAGTTACCACGGTAATACTTCGAGTTACTGCAGTAACATATAATATAATAGTGCACTGAAAAACCATAATCCATAATCTTCATTTTGTAACCTTGCAGCCACGCACTCACTTCCAAGAACTGATACTAGTCGCCACTAATTGAGTCCCCTTCATACCAAATGCATTCCACATCAATTCTCAACCATTCTTAGCCATTCTGAACTGTCTTCCAATCCATTATCGGCAAAGAACAACATCAACAAGTGGAAGAATCAATTGAGACGCTATGCAAGAACATTTGGGCACAGGTATTACACTAGACTCTACTTAGAATCAGTATTTTTAACTTTGTTTTCATGTTGCTTAAGTGAATACACGTCCATTTCAATGCAACTGAACAATAAGAGTGTTTGAGATACGTTTGTGAAAGGAGAACGAAGGAAGGAGCACTTGGAACCAAGGTATAATGTGTTTTCTTTTGGTAAAATGTGTGTGTTAATTCAATATTAGTGTATTGAGTCATTGGGAACGAGAGGACCGGAAGGAAACTCGCATAGATGTGCAATTTTTTTGGAAAATTACACGACTACTACAAAAATTGACTACGGTAGTGCGATGCGAATAGAGAGTTCCTCTCAAGTTATTGCGATAACTGATCGCGATAATGCTATTGCCTATTCTGGCAACTACAATAATGTGTCCCAGACTCTCTTTTCGAGTTTTAGGCACACACATGAGTTACCGCCGTAGTACCCTTTTCTATCATGGTACATAGAGGAAAAACTTCGTAGTACATGACCATTATGACCCTCGTACACATCACATGCCTTATAGATTAGGGGATCATTGTATTATAGTTTGAGAGCAATGACTACTCAATTCCTAAGGATGTATTGGATCTTAGGTTGAAGATTCTAAATCATTGAGGCAAAAGTAAGGACAAGCGGAGCGAAATAATAGGTGGATATGATTACCTTGCTCCCTAGTCTTATTTGAGTTTTAAATGTTAAACATGATGTGCGCTTGCTTTACTCTAAATGCCTAAAACCGTGCTAGGGTATGTTTAACATTAATTAAATTTCATGAGTCCTTTGTTTGTATGGATGATGTATAATGTGATGACTATATCCATGCTCATTGATTACTTGCTTCTGTAACATGAGATATGAATGATTATAGATGTTACATTTCATAAGATGATTAACATGTGTGATTTGCTTGAATGAGATTATATGTTTTATAATTTCCATGCATAACTTGATGAGACGATTGATTAAGCGATCTCAATTAAAGTTGAACTAAGACTTGAACCATGTACTGGTGCAGTGGTCCACGGGGGATCACTATGGGTGTTCTTGTGAATGGAATGATGGGTTAGTCCCTAATTCGCGATGATAGAATGACGGTGTGGCCCTATTTCTCTAGCAAAGGAGCAATGGGTGCGACCCTAGTTCCTAGATTGGGTGATGAGTGTGCCCCAATAGCCCTTAGGAAGATGAGAGAACACCGGGGTAAAACCTTTCAATCTAATTAACAACTGTTAAACAACTAAATGCTTGAAATGCCTAATGTATCTCAAGTATTTGCATGTTTAATATTTTGACTTAAATAATAATATGGATGTACTATGTATGATCCATTAAGTTCTTGAAATCACCCCACCTTTCCATTTCAAGTAACCCTTGAGACGATTCGAGTTGACTGTGCAACTGAGAATAGGATTTAGCCGCTACCTCACAGTTGAGGTTGTTAGTCAATTTTCCTTTAGTTATTGGAGTACATTGGTTTAGACTGGGCAGGTGCACTTTCCCTCTTATTGTAATTTTTATGTTAATGTTGGTTACGAAACAGTTTTGGGCCACATGGGCCAGATTTCAAAACTTTATTTGAAAACTTTGTGACAGATTTTATTTGGCTTAATCATTGAGTTTATGATTTATATTATCTTTTGAATTGTCTATAGTTGAGATACATCTTGGTGTGTCTAAGAGTTTGATGATTTATTTATATGGGATCTGGTATGTCCAAATGGTGTTTAATGAAAATTGAATGTGAGAAAAGTAATGTCCTAATTCTCGACAAATGACACGTGTATTAATATTTAATGACTTATGGGCGTGCCTCTCCATGTGTGTAACACCCCAGCCCTTAAGACTTTCAATTTGGTTTGACCACAAGGTGGGCCGAGGTCTGGTTACAATTTTAAGTACACAACTTGCCTCTATAATTCCATTATCCCAATTCTTATTGAACATTATGAGCACACAATCCAGTTTATTTAATTTAATTCAATAAGACAACGCAAAGAGATAAATAAAACTTTTCAAATCTTTATTGATTTAATAAAATAGAACAAGTACATAACTTAATTGAAAACACTAAAAGAAAGAGTGCGTCACTTCAAATTAGAAACTTAAATTCAGCAGAAGTTTTACATTTTAAATTTTCAAAATTTGGACTACAAGTCCTTGCATCAAGATAGAAAATAGAAATTTTCTAAAACTAAGCATTCTAAATTTCAAGCATGCTTCATCATATGTTCAATTTCCTAAAAAGTTGAAAGAGGAAGGGTGATCACATAACCCAGTGGATCATTCTAAAAACAACTAAGTCACTAATTCAAATCAATTGCACATTCAATTTCAAACACTTGCATACATTAAGTGATTCAAGCAATTTCTTGTGTATGGTTGTATGTTAGACTGAAAGGGGGTCCAATCCCTTGATGTTCTTATCAAAATACCCCACTTTTAGATGGAAAGACAATTCATCTTGTCACATTCCATTAGCATTAGGATCTCATGTCCATATTCCAAATCTTTTGGGCTATACACATGTATACACATTAATGAGACCCATATACACTAAGTATATGTAAAGAAAACCCATAGTATCCCTTTGGATTATTATGACAGTACGTAGTTATTAAATTTCAAGTTCTTACATTTAAATCTCACATTTATGAATCACACATAAGAGAAATAAAATTCAGCATGTAAAGATTTAAAAGCATGGAAACATCACATAGCATATATCATACTTTTAAAAATAAACCTAAGCATAGAACTAGGCATGGCATGGTTTCATAGATGCATGAACATGGCATATATATGAATCTGAAAATAAAATCATGAATGATGGACTGAAATTAAATATACATGATAAACTAATATTAGAACAAGTATGAGCATGCCATTAATTTAAACTAGCAATGTAGAAGTTTAAGAAATCTCATCCACCTTAGTTACTAGTTTGTAGAAAATCTGGCAAAGTTTTGCTTCTCCCAAACGTCTAGGACTCTAAGAACACTCAAAAATACTACATAAACTAAGCTTCTCACTTTGAAACACTCGGGAACACAAAAGAAGTAAGAAGAAGTTGCTAAGAAGAGTGCTAGAGAAACCAAGAAGGACTAGTATGTTCTTGCTTTGGAACAAAGAAGAAGAGAGCATGGGGGGGAATGCCTTTATATAGAGTTTCAAGAGCAAGGGGACGGTTGGACAACACACACATACAAGAGATTCTTTCCAAACTCACAGGGGGATGGTTTGACATGTGCATCTTTCAAATAATCCAAGGTGTGCAGGTTTGGCAAATTTGAAGATTAGGGTTTCTCATTCACAAGTTATGATCCTTATTTGGTTTCCTAAGTATGTATGTGCACAAATTACGGTTTAGATTGTATTCTAATCTCATTTAGACGACCCACATCAAATCATAGTAACTTCTTAATTCAGTTTACAAGTGTATCAATGATCTTTCCTATCTTATCCATACTTGAGCGTCAAGCATGCATATTTAGGAGACTTTCTTATTTCTTCTTCTCTTGGACGTCATCTAAAAATAATGCAAGGAAACTAGTGTGTACAATATCATTCTTGATGGATACTAGATCATGATCTACAGGTTCCAATTTGGTTTTCTTTAGGGTTGGCGCACCAATTGAGGGCATAGTGACCAATTTGCATGGAAATCTTCTTGATTTTGGTGGCTTGGCGTGAGCATAGAAACTTTCCATTTCTGATTTTGGTTTCTTCTTTGTTTGTGACGTTTTAGCAAATTCCTTTCTCAAACACTTTCTATTCCACCTAGTGAACATAAGAGGTGATGGCTGGGGTTAGGGTTTGTGAGCATGGGACGTTTTTGTGTGCACATGATCATTTGTTATGTGTACATGAGATCATTCTTTTAGGGTTTCTAAACAAATATGGATGGTTTATTTGTGTATATAGAGTGTGGTATACATGATCAAAGTATGCTCACCCATATGATTTGCACATGCTTAGAAGTGGTTACATATTTTGGGTCCACATAAATTTTAAAATAAATTCATCTCTCATTTGACTAGGATTTTAGGCCCTTAGCACACACTTTTGGGTTCACATATATTTAATAAAAATTCATAACTTCTATTTGGCTAAGGTTCTCTCCATTTTCTTTCCTAATCTAGATTCTACTAAAGCATATTAGGCAAATGAACCCTTAATTGGACAAATAAAATGAATTCAAAATGCATAGATCAGTTGGGTGATTTGTTTCATTTCATTTCTATTCCTCAATTTTCATCCCCTGAAGGGTGTTTAAGCAATTAAACTGGCTAATTGATCTTTAAAATGAATTGGTCTCATTTACTCCTTATAATTCAATCATTTCATTTCATTTTGTACACAATTTTTTAGGGTATTACAATGTGTGATCTAGACGTGACAGAAAAGGACTGAGAACTGGGGTGTTACAGTTGATGTCTCACTCAATCATCAAACCAAGGAGTAAAGTCTCACTTAGACTTACAGTCTCCTTTTGAACAAAGACCCGCCTAGGGATAGGCATGCCCACAGTGATGCAGGACCTGACCATAATATCCGCATCACTGTGCTGGTATGTGGTTCATTCAAGTATTTGTCTTAAATTAGTGACTACAAGAATTTTCACAATTTCAATATCCAATATACATGGCAAAAGATATAAAACAAACAACATCATACTTATAGTCACATCAGATATACCATTCATTACATTACATGCATAGCATGGATTCTAAATAAATATTCACACAAGTTATGGCATGCTATGAATTCACAAAAAGAAGCAACCGTGCTTTCATATGAGACACATGCATTCCTAGCATGCTTCTAAACCAAAAATAATGGTAAACACACAGTCATAGTTCATATTCAAACCATAATAATACTAAAGAGTTTTAGGTAGTCACTTCCTCTTGTTTCTTGTTTGATCCCTTTCAATTTTTGCCTCATTATCTCCAATTCATCGAAGTCTCAACCTTTAAGATTAATAAATTTAGTACTTGTATTACTTTCAATGTTTAAGACTCAATATTTAACAATCAAAGTCTGTGGTGTGTGTAATGGGTATAAAGGGGTGATTACTATGTGTTTCAACCCCTAATGACCACAGTTTTCTATACGTTGCTCTTAAAATTTGAAAACAAGCATTTGAATGGGATGAAGAGTTTATACCTAGTTTTTGATCATTGCCTCTTCTGTTAGATGGAGTGTCCAAGATACGTTCATGGGTGGTGCTGATATTCTTGCAACACTCTTTTGGCATAGATCTAGGGTTCTAGTATGTGATTGCAGTGTTTTCTCTATGTAATTCTCCTTCGGTTAATGTTTGTACCTAGTGACAGTAGCGCGTGAAATGGGTTAGAACATATAAAAAATAACCATTAAAGAGAAACAGTTTAGACGTGAAGTGGTTTAACACAGATCAAAAATGACCATTAAAGAGAAAAAGTTTAGAGATTACTTACAACTGATTTCAAACTCTACTCAACATTCTTTAGATTGCACAATTCTCCTCTCATTTTTGTTGGAAGACTTTTTGGAAGGGGACGACTAGTTCGATTCGACCTAGACCACACGAGAGAGGAATGATGGTTGTAAGGGTGGCTATAGTTAGTTGTCGCGCTTAGGGTTTTCTGCAAGAGTGAAGATGGGTGCGCTACAAACTAGTTGAGGGTTTTTTGCAAGAGCTATGAATGAATTTGTGATTAGGGTTTTGCAACACAATGTATATATATATGAACGGTTGAGACTTAGGGTTTTTTGTGTGTCATCGACCTTCCATTTCTTGTTTTAATTGCAGGACTGCGGTCTTAACATGGTCCCAATCTCAAGATCGCGATCAAGGATTGTAATCCCACATCCTTCTCAAGATTTATGAGTTTTTTATCATAGGACCGCCATCCTGACACAGATCATTTCCTCACGAGTTTGAGACACAGGACTGTGGTCCCACGGCAACGTCCCACTTCAAAATGCAAGATTGTGGTCCCAATTTTGGGGACCGCAATCCTTGTGTGTAAGTTTTGTTTTGTTTTGTTTTGTCCCTTTATTTGTTTGTTTTGTTTCTAAAACTTGAGTTATTACAAGTTGTCAAAAAGGAATCAAGAGGCTTAGGCATAAAGGAAAGTTATTAACTAGATTCGTCGGTCCATTCAAGATACTTAGAAGGATTAGCAAATATGCCTATGAACTAGACCTACCAAACAAAATGTCCTCAATGCACAATGTGTTTCATGTGTCGATGCTAAGAAGATATAAACTGGATCCCTCTCACATTATTCATTGGGAAGAGATCGGCGTTCAAGATGATACCACGTATGAAGAAGCAGCAATCAAAATCCTAGATCGCAAGATACAAAGCTTGAGAGTAAAGGAAGTCCCTTTAGCCAAGGTTCTATGGAGGAATCATGGAGTGGAAGAGACAACTTAGGAGCTAAAAAGCAAAATGAAAAGTAAATACCTAAAACTCTTCGATAGAAAGACATGATAGACATGATCAGACAACATTGGAAAAAGTGAGTACAAATTTCGAGAACAAAATTTATTTTATGGGGATAGGTTGTAATATCCAAAATTTTGTCGAATAATTAAATAAATTAAAATAAAATAAACCTTGACAAAATTATGGAATTTATGATGTAAAACATGTACAATCAAATGTATAAAGGGTAGGCAAACCGAAATAAAACAGAAAATATTACACATAATAAACCCACTAGTTACCGTGGTAGTGTATCATTTGCCTAGAAAATCAAGTAGAAATGCTACATTCTAATTACCATGGTAATGCAATATCCCTACCACGGTAATACATATAAAACATGCGCAAAAAGGATTTTATGTTCTCAAAACATTATAGAAAGCTTCAAATAGGTAACTTCTAAAAACACTACTTACTATTATATGTACATGGAAAACAAGCAAAATAGAGCTTAGGAAAGGTTCCTAAAATGAAAACAACCCAAAAACTTCCTAAACCCTGCCAATTGAACTTTATATGAACCCTACTTGAGCACTCCATTCTCATCACTCAAGCAAGTGCAAATTCTTTCTCTTCTTGCTCACTTAGCTCTCTTTTTAACACCCTTTTCATTTCCTAGCTATTCCAAATAGCAACCATAGTAGTAGGAAGGAGGAAAACTGATAGCAGTGGCAAGAACATACTGTTGGACATCCCTTGAAACAATTGAAGGATTCAACGATTCAAAAAAGGTATAATGACCTTGTCTCAATCCCAAGTACATGTTTCATGGACTAGAAGTCAAAGTAGTAGGATACCAAGATCGTAAGAGCACAAGGGATGAAAGAAACTTACCCAAAAATCTAGTTCTCATACTAGTTACCGCATTAGTGATTAGTGTTATCATGGTAGTGCCTTCGTCTTCCTCTATCTTCTGAGAAATTCACTCTGACTACCACGGTCATGCATCTATTTTCTATAGAACCCATTGGTTATCGTGGTACACTCCCGCGATAGTCCTCTGCACTTCCAATTTTCCACTTTTGCATTCTGATTTCTACGGTAATCCTTCTTTCTACTATGGCATACAGAACCAAGACTACATTAAGATTTATCTAGCATGATTTCCTTGACCTTTATATGTCATATAGGATAAGGGACCATTAAAATAAGATTCAAGAATGTCATAAACATCATGATCATAAAAAATAATGCATTGAATCTTAATGTTTATGGTTGAAGGCTCAAAGAAGCTTGAATCAACAACACAAGGACTAGAAACGAGTTAACCATGAAAGGTGGATATGATTTTCGGGTTTTAACTTGTTATTCCAATTCAAATGATGCATGCATGTATGCCTATTAGTCTAGGATCATGTTGATTTCTTTTGAATGAACATGTTATGCCTTGAATATGCATGCTTAGAGTTACATGAATGATGATACATGATCTATGCTATGAGATATAACATGCCTATCATTTTTACCATGCTCACATGATTGTTTCCTTTTTATATTTGGTTTAAATATGGTATTGTTTGGTTAGCCTTAAATAAAGATTAATGAAGAAACAAACCACGTGTAGGCACAATGTCCTAGGGGGATCACTGTGGGTGTTCTCAGGAATACGAAACGATGGGTGTGTCCCTAGTTCTCAAATTTGGGGTGATGGGTGTATCCTTATATCCCTTGGAAATTGGCATGGATATGCAATTTATCTTTAGATGTGGATATGTGGAGAGAACACCAAAGTTAACCCATTTTGGTTTTAACGTCAACTGATAAACACGTTATTGTTTGAATTGCTTAATCTATGAAAGTGTTTGACGTGTATATTTTATTTGATTGGAATAATGATTAAAATATTTGGAATATCTAATGGGCTCTTGAGCTCACCCCTTTTTCTAACATTTCAGAAAATTAAAGATCAAAGGCTGCGTGGAGAGCTTTCCTTTCTAGATTCAAAATTTTGTTTAAGTCGAGCATGTTAGCGCTAGTTTCCTTTTGTTGCAACCCACTTTGTAAAAGTGACATCATGATCGGCACATAATACTATATATACTACACCTATGTATATAATATTATGTCAGCCTCTTACACTTCGAACTACTCAATATCCATAAAAATCTTAACAGTCTACCCTAAAACTTTGACTAATCCCAAAGAAAAATCATCACCTGATAAACATTTTCTCAATCCACCAATTCATAACAGATAATATTTAACATACTATCATCAATCATAATTCATAATTTAAAATCCATAACTTTTCACATTCTTACCTCGTGGAAGCAAATTCACACTCGTCTAGATTATATTACATATACAATGATAAGTATAATTATACAAAGTACAAGCTATAAAATAATTAAGTCTATGCACATAGCGATAAACTGAAGAGTCATCCACTATTCTCATCTTGCCTCTCTCCTTTCCTCTCTGTTCTTAAAATGTTGAAAATAATAAGTGAGCGACAACATGCCCAATGAATAATTTTTATCTATAGCATTTAGATGCATTTAAATAAGGGCTAATGAGCTAAAATATCCTAACCTTTACACTAATTTGCAAAACTAATCCTAACCTTTGAATTGTGACATTTAAATACAGACCTTTTATGATTTGCTGCATTTCTATCCTAAGCTCTAATTAGAACATTGATTGCTTGTGTGGCACTTAGTTGGCGCCCACGTGGCAACGACATCACAAAATGTTATGTGACACCTCATTAAAACTCAGACAACTCAGCAAAATATTCTTTAATCTATGCCCTCAACTAACATATTTCAGGAACACCCAATATACAATGGCCCCATGGCAAGAAGAGAGAATGAACCATTACGAACCAATAGCAGCAGAAGAAGGGGCAATGATTTCAGCAACAATTTCAGATATGCAACAAGATAACAAACTATCACGAGCAACGCAAACATCGAATAGAGAAGAAGAATCACATTAGAGGTGGAGCATGGCCAAGAAGAAGAAGGTGCAGCAGCTGATTTTAGATGTTCCAGCGATGGTGCGACCAGAAAGTAAAGAGAAATGCGGTCTAGAGGAAAGAACGCCACCAACTAGCTTTGAGAGAGGTGTCATTTCGAAGCAATGAACAATAGTAGATCTAGAAAATCGCGAATAGTAGTAGCCAGTAGAAACTAAGAAGAAGATGAACAGTGAGGGTTTAAAGAAGATGAAGAGTAAGGGTAAATAATTAATAAACGATTAATAATTTTGTTTATACAAAAATATTTTGATAAATTAGTTCTAGTATTGTAACTATTCAAAATATTATTTTTATATAAATAACAAAAATTTTTATTAACTTGTAGATATCAATTTGAAAAAAAAAATACTATTATAGTTTTGGAAATATTGTATTATAAATTTATTTTTAGTGAAATAATTTTGTTAAACAATTAATTTTTATAATACACAACTCAAATTCAATTCATTTTTATAAATAATTTCTAACGTATTTATTTTTCATATTTAATCTTATACGTGCATCAAATCTCCATATCGATGTGCATTAACCCGAATATTCTCAAAAACCTTTAAAATTAATTTATGCTCATTTATCATATTTTAATAGCAAAAATAAAATAAATAGGCTTCTCAAATATATTTTTACTAGTTTTTTCTAATTTTCATAAATAACCTAATTGGTCAATCATTTACCAAAAATCCATTTGATATCCAAATTTTTATGAATTTGGTGTCGATGGGCACGGATTTCGTTCTCTACATTCTTATGGAATTCAATCAAAGTTTTATTAGGGTTTAACATACGCAAAAACCCCCCTAAGGTTATTCAACTTTAAATATTTATTTTGATGTCTACATGACAAACAAATGATAACTAACTATGTATTTGGGATCTATGTATCACTAAAAGTGTATTGGTATAATTTTTACTGAGTTTTACTCACGGTGGGGTAATATTTCATTTTTGGGTACTACAGTAAAATACCCCCCACAATAAAAATTATACCCCTAGAATCGTAGTACGTGACTTAATTAACATTTTCTGTAACAAGAATTGGGAAAAATAGCTTACCAGTGCATCAAATTCGACGAACAATCGAATTTCTTGTTATTCCATTTCCCTTTCTCTAGTTCAATTTCTCTAGGTTGTATTATGTAACTAATGTATAAAAGAAAGAATGAATTTGGGATGAAAACAAAAAAATCCACGGCCACACTTTTTATATAGAAGTTCAACTAATAGAATTTCCTCTTGTTTTTGTTATTTTTTTTTTCTCTCCTTCCCCTCGTACATCATCCACTTCACCTTTTCTTTCGTTTTTTTTTTTTCATTTTGCTTTGTTTAACACCTTATAATCTCATCTCCTCACCAAAATTCATCATAATATCATATAATATATATATACCCATTACTTATAATATCTACACCCACTATTTAGACTTCTATAATAATAATATTATTATTGTTATTATTACTATCATTGTTGTTGTTGTTGTTGTTGTTGTCGTTGTTTTTACTTTTAAATTACTTCAATTTATTTATTTTACCCATTACTATTTTTTATACACACCAATTATTTTTAATAAATAATTTAATTTAATTAATTAATATACATAACGTATATTCTTAATTCATGTGTATAATTACATATATGTACACGCATAATTCATACAAATATGTGTATTTATACACATTTATTTTCATTTAAATTAATTTACGTGCCAAATTAAAATATGAAGTGTTACAACTTTTCAATTTATAGTTGTTTTATTGAATAAGTTCAAAGGTCATTATAATATCCAAAAAGTCAATAAACCCTTTACATAATTTTGAAATTTATTAATATAAAATAAAATAGTTTAAATAAATAAGAGAAAGCATAAGTTTTTCATAATCACATAACACAAGTGTTAAGGAACCTAAAATAACCTATAAAAAATAAAAATAAAAAAACTCAAAAAAACAAAAACATGAAAAATATTGACAAAATACAAATATAACACAATGAGCTTTGGTTACTATGTAGTGATTGGGATTACTACGGTAATGTGAGAAAATACCAAAAAACCCTGAAAAAATTCAAGGTAGTCATGACTACACCCGTAATCATGCCTTACCGCAGTAGTAGATCGCGTTACCGCAATAGTACATGATTATATATGTATTGTTGTCTCGCAAAAACACTAATTATCAATTATTCTATTACACAATCACACGTAGTTTTCCACAAACCTAGCTAGCCGCTACCAGTTGATCCCTCCTCATCCCATACGAGTTCTACATTGATTCTAAACCATCCCAAAGCCCTCCCAACAACCTTTCAAGCAAGGAGTAAAGAAGAAAATGCATAACCGGTAACGAGTTCAATTGTTGCATCGTCAAAAACAATTGCAAACGAGGTAAGGCACTGGTTCTCTCATGGAATACATGTTTTCCATTACTATTAAGTGTTTCCTAAGAATATGGCGATTTGTTTGGTTTAACAGAATCCTAGAAGTGCTCTAAACGTCCTTCGAAGTAAACAAAGGAAGTGGGGAATAGCGGCAAGGTATAATGCTCTGCTGCTCTATGGGATTAGTGTTTTTGAGTCTTCAATTAATGTATTAATCTAATATGAACAAGGAAAAACGAGGGGAAGAAGAACTCACACGAACATGCAGTTTTTCTGGAAAGTCTAGTGACTACCACGGTAGTGTACCGCGGTAATGCAACTAATGTACACAAACTACCATGGTAGCCTACCAAGGCAGTGTAATTAAGGTCCCCTGGTTACTATGGTAGCCTACCGTAGTAACGCGTCTGATAAATCATTTGTCTTTTCACACATACACTCTGACTATTGCAGTAATGCATCGGCTTCTTCTCCTTGCCCCTCACCTATAGATTATGGTTATCACGGTACCCCTCTCTTCTACCGTGGTACACAAAAGGGAAAACACACTATTGCATATCTATTGGAATTCTTTTTCATAGCACACACCACCATGATTAAGTAATCATTAGATTATGAGCTAAAAATATTAAAATTGTATCAAATACTAATAAAATAGCTTTAATCTTCAAAGGTTGAGGATTCAAGGCTATTCAAGTACTAAGAAGAGGGCCCAAAGGAACAAAACAATAGGTGAAAGTGATTACCTTGTTCCTTAGTATTATTTAGATTTTTAATATTGAACATGTTGTTCATTTACATTGCTTTGAATACCTAGGTGCATGCGAGGGTGCAATTAAATAATGAATTGATGCCATGATTTCATATGTTTACATGAATGTTGAATAATACGATTGTTTAATTCATGCTTGATGATTACATGCCCTTATAACATGAGATATGAATAATTGTATCCTAGATATTTTTAGTTGATTAACATGTCTGATTTTCATGAATAAGTGATGTATGATCTGTGATGAAATGATATACATGTGTATCATGATGAAATGAGTGGTTGTATAATTTTGATCACATTAAATTAATATTTGAACCACATACCATTGTAGTGGTCCATGGGAGATCATTGTGGATGTTCTCGTGATTGGAACAATGGGTTGTCCCTAGTTTCTGATGATAGAATAATGGGTGTAACCCTAGTTCTTGGAGATGAAGCGATGAGCGTGTTTCTCATTTTTGGGTTGGGGGATAGGTGTATTTCCTTATCCCATTGGAGTTTGGCATATGTTGCACTTTTCCTCTTTCTGTTTGATTTGATTATGATGAGAGAACACCGAGGTTAAGCCTCTTAGTCAGAATTAACAACTGATGGACAATCAAATGTTTAAAACGCCTAATGCACGATAAGTGGTTTTGTGTTTTGTGTTTGATTAAAATAATGTTATTGATGTACTGTGTAAGATTCACTGGACTTTTGAGCTCATCCCACTTATCATTTCAGGTAACATTTGAAGTGGTGCTTGTTGACCAACATCTCCAAGATATCTTACTAGTTAGCTGCAAACCTCATTGTAGAGGTTGTTTATGATACTTTCATTTGAATGCATGGTTTAGATTAGTCATATAGCCCTTTAGAGTTATTTAAATTGTTAATTTCCTTTATGGTTTAGATTTTGGCCACATAGGCCATGCTTTAGATATTTCATTTGGAACCGTTTTATTTAGTTTTAAATGTTGAAGTTAATTGTTCATTTAATTGATCATCTATATATATTTTCATGGGTTACTTCTTGGTGTGTTCAGAGGATGGATGAACCATTCAAATGTGTTATGATGTGTCCAGAAGGTGTTTAATATGATTTGAATGTGAGAATGATAACATCCTAGTTCTCGGCGGACGACACGTGTAATGGTAATTAATTATGAGCAGGCATGTTTCTCCATGCATGGCCCTGATGCGATCGAACGAAAGGACTGAGAACTGAGGTGTTACAGTCGTTGTACCCATTAAATATTGAAATTAATTTTTAAGTAATGATATTGATTTATTTCATTTAAAAAATTCAAAGTATTTTGTGTGAAATTTGCATGAGTTAATATGCCACAAAAAGTCTCATAGAGTTGAGGCAATGGAAAGATAGAAAGAGAAAAAAGAGATAAAATTAATGTATGGCCTCTCAGGTAGCTATTGATGATGCTTGCAAGTGACATTAACGCACCAAATTAATGAACTCGAGGGCACCTTGGTAATTGCGCCCTCCGAACTAGATTTCTTAGGCCACGAGAGGGAGGTAAGGTGTTACACGGGTGTTACACAGGTGTTGGTAAACTTATGGCCATATAACTCAACTTTATAATGTTATTCACGGTGAACAAAGTAATGAACTAGATTTCTTAGGCCACGAGAGGGAGGTAAGGTGTTACACAGGTGTTACACAGGTGTTGGTAAACTTATGGCCATATAACTCAACTTTATAATGTTATTCACAGTGAACAAAGTACTGGATTGTTGGATTGCTATGGTTGGAAATAGTGACTCGTCATAACTATACAATTAGTATTTTTTTTAGTAACTTATTAGATTAATCTGTATCATTATACGTGTAATGGTGAGTTAATATCTTATGAGCAGTGGTAAGTCCAACAATGATAAATATTAATTATCTTTTTGATGAAAAGAGATATATAAAGGGTTAAGAAAGTCTAGCCATAACTTGCGTCATTATTTATCTCCATCAATTGCAAGTAAGACGTAGGCTTATAAAGAAGGAAAAATATTGCTACCGATTTCATCATTTCTAATCTTATTTTATACTTTCAAATATCACTATTTTATGATGTCCTATCTAGCTAGTAGTACATGTCAGTCCAAAGTATTATTGAATAAAATTAATAAGGATGGAAACGGTTCAGTTTGAATCAATTTAGACCCTAATCTGCAAATTGAACCAATTGGCTCAGTTTGAATTTTTTTAAACTGAAACCGAACCAATCTACCCTTCTAACCAAACCAATCCAAACAAAGGTATTCAATTTAGTTCAGTTCGAATGGATCAATTAAATATTAAACTTTTAAAAAAAATTCATAATCAAATAATAATATAAATATTTTATTGTATCAATATCAATATATTTGGTTCGGTTTATTATTGATTTTTCAAATTGCTATTGGTAAATCGAACCAAACCGCTCATTTTTTTCAGATTTTGAACTGAATCCAAATTGAATATGATAACAAACTGTGCTCAACACATCAATTCGCATCAATTTTGCAGTTTATAGTAATCCTAGCTAGTGCCTCCCCTAATAATTACGTAACATTTTCAAATTGAAGTTTATAAAAAACTGATAATTTTCATCTTCTGTCTCTGATTTATATACACAAAAGATACCACATATAAAAATATGCTTCGTAATCATTAATGGGCAATGTTGTACTGTAGATTGTAGTTCATGCCATCATTGTTTTCATGGGCATATAAGGGCATCACCAACGCAGCTCTGGCGCTCAATAGACTTGTGTCTCGTCAGACGCCCGTTACTGGGCCTCTGACGAGGCGAATTTGCCCCGAGCGCTCGGGCCCCCTATTTTTATTTATTTTTTTAAGAAAATAATTCGAATTTTTTTTAAATAACCGTTTTTTATCCATTTTTTAGTCATTTTTTTACCCTTTTTTACCATTTTTTAACCGTTAAAAACCAAATGAAAATTTTTTCTTTTTATAATATAACGGTTAGTTGTCGTTTGTAATGGCCATTAAATAATTTTTTTTATTTTTTATTACACATACTCTATAAATATCACACCTATTCAACTCAAAAAATTCATTCATTCACCGATCTCCTTCACTACTCATTCTTTCTTCAAAAATATTACGAGAGTTTAAGTTGGTGCAATAAGAGATACAATCACTTATGGATTCTGCCAAGTTAGAAAAATTCAGACAATTTATAATGGATGAGCATTTGGATGATAGTGAAGATGAGGAAATATGTTTGTTCCTACGAGAGTAGCAAAGAGAACTTGAGAATGAAGCAGTACACAACCGTCCAAGATCACGGAGGAATTTTCATTAAGAGCGAGAAGTAGCACATGACCGTCTTTTTAAAGATTATTTTGCTGATGAACCACTTTATTCTGCAGTTATGTTTCGTCGAAGATTTCGAATGAACAAGGCATTGTTCTTGCGTATTGTACATGCCCTTGAAAATCATTCAGGATATACTTTCAATTAAGGTACGATGCAGTCGGTAGACGAGGCATTATTTTGCTGATGAACCACTTTATTCTGCAGTTATGTTTCGTCGAAGATTTTGAATGAACAAGGCATTGTTCTTGCGTATTGTACATGCCCTTGAAAATCATTCAGAATACTTTCAATTAAGGTACGATGCAGTCGGTAGACAAGGCATTATCCCACTTCAGAAGTGCACTGCTGCTATACGACAATTAGCTTATGGGGCACCGGCAGACCATTTTGATGAGTATATAAAAATTGGTGAAAGCACTGCACTTGAGTGTTTATTCAAGTTTTGTCGAAATATTGTTGATATCTTTGGTCATATATATCTTAGAAGACCAAATGTTGATGACGTTCAACGTTGAGCAGGCATTTGGTGTGCTGCAATCTCGTTGGGCCATTGTACGGGGTCCTGCCCGATTTGCATCAAGGGCAAACTTAAAAGATGTAATGTTCGCGTGTATAATATTGCACAATATGATTGTCGAAGATGAAGGACATACAATCACAAATTAGAGCAATGATGTAGGGGAAGCACCAACACCTGTTAATCATGGGAGCGACGCGAATTTTGAACAGTACCTTCAAAAAAATGTTGAACTGCGTGATCGAGAAGTGCATCACCGTCTTTGCTCAGACTTAGTGGAACATATTTGGACACAATTTGGCGATGACGAAGATAAAAATTAGTACTTTGTTTTAATTGTATCACGGATCTTCAAGTTTAAAATGTAAACAATATAATTTTTTATATAAATTAAATTAATTATTTATATTTTTTAATTTAAATGTTAATAATAGTTATTTTTTAAAAAATATACTTTATAAATAAAATATTGTAAAATAACAATTAGTAACGTTTAAAAATGAATATTTTCAATTATTTATTTAAAAAGTAATTTTTTAAATAAATAATTGTTA